>CACVKS010000020.1:0-80033 GCA_902749335.1 Acanthamoeba triangularis
CCCCAGTGTTTGTCCCAGCTTGCCCCTCGCACCGGTGACTGTGAACTGCAGTTGCCCAAGGCTCACCACCTCTTCATCTCCAGGGACCGGTTCATCAGCTGGGAGTTCGTACGAGCGCAGGTGGTCTACTACGTCCAAGCGATCGACCGATCGGACGTGCCCTCGGTGGGGCTATCCGGTATCATCCGACACAACCTGCTGGACTTTGCTGGCCTCCCGCGCGAGGCGCGCAGGAGCGAGCTCACTCCCCTGGGCAGTATCAAAACGTCGTTCCTCGACCCGACCAAGGAGCTGCTGGAAGGGCACTACGACCCCTACGCCCCACTCCCCGTGGTCGACGACGACAAGGCCGACCAGATCCGCGCCACCCAGCCCGAGGTGGTGATTAGGCTGCTCTTCATCGTGCGAGACAACCCGACCGTGGGCCGCATCATCATCAACTACGCCCAGCTCCAGGACGCCTTCTGGACCCTGGCCCTGCGGTACCGGCTCCAGGCCCTGTCCCGCGGCCACAACATGCGCCTCCAGATCATGGAGCATCCGCCCAAGGCGCCAATGATCGACACCTGGCGGGCCTTCAGCCAGGCCGACATCATCCTCGGGCCGCACGGAGCAGGTACTGTACCCCAATGAGTCTACCAATGAGTCTCAACATCGAACATCTCACAAGAAGTCTGTTCTGCGCAGGGTTTGCGAACTTGTATGCGACGCGGCCGGGTACTCAGGTCATCGAGGTACGGTGTAGAGATTGTGGGCAGTGTGTGTGTGTGTACAGCATGTGGGACTCTCAGTCTAATCTTTGCGTGTCCACCGATGATGATCTGTACAGCTGGTCCACGCGCGACACCTCAATATCTTGAGCACAGCGCGCCTGGGCCTGGGCTACCACGCCGTAATCTCGAACACGACGTCCGAGGGTACGCCACGCAACCGTCCTCTATCCACCTGTGGCAATCACGCACATGTGCTCATTCTCAACTCCACTCTTTGAACTTAGGCACGACATCGACAGCAAAGTCGCCGAACTACGTGGCCGACATCCCCTTCATCATAAAGCTGGTGGAGTCCCTGCTCGACGTCCGATTCCCATGAACAACGCCGCCCTGGTCGCCAAACCAGATCACCTCCCACCAAACAACTTGTTCCCTCAAGATTGGTAGAACCACGATGCAAAACGACTATTTAAGGGACCGTCCTGCAGTTTTTTTAATTGGGCGCGGAATTACTCCCCCCACCCTGTCATGGCTTGTCCTTTTTTTCAAACTCTGTTTCAGAAATTTTTGACTATGCCCCAAATTTTGGGAGACCCGACTGCCTGCCAATTTTCTGGCATTCCATGAATCTGACCCTAATTTCTCCCAGTTTTCTGGTATTCCATGAATCTGACCCTAAAACACAAGAAATTCCCAATTTGGATGAAATTTCAGCTTATCAACACAACACATCAATCTGGCCACACAATGAAGAAAGGAGGAGGAGGAGACAATAGAAGAGGAGGCGGTAAGCGAAATCGGAACGAGAAGCCCGTGGCAGAGAATGAAGAGCAGAATAAGAATAAGAAGGCGCAGGCCCAATCTGCGGAGGGGGATGAAGGCGGCAGCGACCACAGCGGAGGGAGGGCAAAACAAAAGAAAGGGGGAAAGAAGAAGGGGCGCAACATGCTCAAGTTCGAGGCCAGGCAGAACCGGGCGGCGCAACTGCACACGACCACGTCCCTGGCCGAGGGCGGCAGCGTGACGATGGACATCGATGGACACCCGCACCTGCTCATCGATGGTGCCTACAAGGAGGGCGGAGGCCAGGTTCTGCGCAACACGTTCTCGCTGAGTGCACTACTCGGGCGGCCCATCAAGGCCTTCAACATTCGAGCCAATCGCAACCGGCCGGGCCTCATGGCCCAGCATCTCACCGGCATTCGTCTCGTGGCCGAGATGTTTGATGGATGGCTCGACGGCGCCGAGGTACTTCATTTTTTATTTTATTTTTTGAAAAATAATATTGATTAATTATTTCTTATTTAATAATTCATTGAGCAAAATGGCACCACACCCAGCTGTGGTCGAGGGAGGTGGCCTTCAGGCCCGGCCGCTTCGTGGCCGACCGCAAGGAGTTCACCGGTGACACGGGCACCGCTGGGTACTCCCTCCATCCCCTGCATCCTCTTGATCCTGCTCTCTCTCTCTCTCTCTCTTGCTCTGGGGCGTTCCCTCACCATCATCGTCTTCACATGGCCACGTGGGGTGACGTGTGCTGCACAACAAAGGAGTGCAACGCTGCTGATCCAGATCTCGCTCCCCTGCCTCGTCTTTGCGCCCCGCGAGACCCGTACGCACTGCCCCGCGCGCGAACACTGCACCCGCCCTGTTCACATCATCGTCGTCCAACAAAACTAACTGACGACACGACACGACACGACACGACACGACACGACACGACACGACACGACACGACACGCGTTTATGCGATATGTAGTGGTCACCTTTTGCGGCGGCACGAACGCGCTCGCAGCGCCGCAGGTGGACTACTGCACCATGGTGTTCAAGCCCATCGTGCAGCGGATGGGGGTCGAGTTCGACGTCGACATCGAACGGAGGTAACCACCCCCATCGTCGCTCTCTTAGGGCTTGCGCCCCGCGAGGCAACCGATCGACCGATCGACCAACGTCGACGGTGTGTTGCGTTGTGTGGTTGTGCGCCGTAGAGGGTTCTTCCCGCTGGGCGGTGGCGTGGTGCACGTGCGCACGAAGCCGGTGCAGGACACCCTGCGACCCATCACGCTGTGCGAACGTGGCAAGGTCAAAACGATCCGCATTCGAAGCTTTGGTACGCACTACACACACGACCAACGACCAACGACCAACGACACGACCAACGACACAACCAACGACACGACCGCAAAACTGCTGTCAAAGCCAAAGTTTGCCCTCACGTGTTTTTTTTTTTCCTAACCCGCGTTCAGTGGCGGGGACCATCCCCAAGCACGTGGCCGAGAGGATGAACGCCACCGCGCGAAAGATGATTACTGACTACCTCCGCAAGGCCAACGGTACACGTGCAGCCCGTTGCGTTGCGTTGCGTTGCGTTGACTTACACTCGTCTTTCGTCTCAGAGGACCAGCGGGTCAGCGTGGAGGAGGAGATCGTGGAGGAAACCGACAAGGCGGCTGTCGGCAACGGCACGGGGCTCATCGTCACCGCCACCACCACCACCGGCTGCATCTTCGGCGGCTCCGCGCTGGGCGAACGAGTATGCTCCCCCCTCGTATGCACCGCTCGCCAGTCACAGGGCTTCGTTTGACCCCGCTCCCTGGTCTCTCTGCACACACAAAATTTGCAGGGCAAGGCGGCGGAGAAGGTGGCCGAAGAGGCGGCGGCGAGCATACTCAAGGACCTGCAGGAGGGCGGATGCACGGATGAATACCTGCAGGACCAGCTGATCATCTTCATGGCGCTGGCCAAGGGCACGTCGAAGATCAAGACTGGGCCGCTCTCGCTTCACACCGAGACATCCATCTTCTTCACTCAGCTGCTCACCGGTGTATGTTTTATGCTCGCTTCTCTGTCTGCCCTTGAGGAGCTCGATTTTTTCCTCACCGCCGCGCACCTCGCACACAGGCGACGTTCAAGGTGACGAAGGCCGACGACGCGGAGAACGCCTACTACATCCAGTGCGAGGGCATTGGCTTTGTCAACCCTCACTTCCAAACCACGCCACCCGCGGCTACCGCGCCTGCGCCGTCCAGCGCTTCCGCCCCTCCATCCTCACACCCAGCAAATGAAGAAGAAGAGGAGGAAGAGGAGGCGATGGAGTAAACATATGTGGTGGTGCACCAAAGAAGAGGCTTGTCTTCTCCCTCATTTGTTTTTGGTCCCAAACAAGGGTCATCACTTGCGGATGGCGCCCCAGACGTCGCCGCCGGAAGGAGCGGTGCCAAAGGGCGACGCACCCGCGGAAGGCACCAGGCTGGCAAAGCCACCGCCGCCACCGCCGCCGAATCCACCACTGCTGCCGCCAGCGAGGCTCGCGAAACCGCCACCGCCAGTGCCAGCCGCCGCACCGAAGCCGCCACCCGTCCCGGCGAGACTTCCGAATCCACCGCCGCCGCCACCGCCGAATCCGCTGCCAAAGGTGCGCTGTCCGGCGCCGCCGGCTGCGGGAGCCGCCGAGCCGAAGCTGGTCGCGCCAAAGGCTGGAGTGCCGAAGCCGCCGCCTACCACCAAAGAGTTGTGTCAGCACACGCGTTAGGGGGGGGGGAGGTGAAGTGGAGCCTTTGGCGTACCAGTGSCGCCGCTGAGCGGACTCGGCGCGCCGAAKGCCGGCTGACCGAAGGCCGGGGTGCTCGGCGTCGAGCCGAAGCTGGTCGCACCAAAGGCCGGAGCTGCGGTTGTCGAGGCGCCGCTGGAGAAGGGGGAGGCAGCCGCGGCACCGGCGCCGGGCGTTCCGAACGAGGTGCTGCCAAAGGCGGGAGCCGTGCCCGACGAAGCCAGCGTGGGCAGGCTCGACGTRGCTCCRAAGAGGCTCATGCCRCCACCACCTGCCCCCATYGACCCGCGRTCAGTCAGATGCTGGGGCAGCAKGRMAGYAGAGGWGGAGTAGGGGTTTACCGGAGGCGCCGCCGCTCGCGGGAGTCGAGGCAGATGCGCCAAAGGCGCCGAAGGGCGAAGAGGCGCTCGGMGTGGAGGCGCCAAAGAGGCCGGTACCGGCGGCGCTGGTGGTGGCAGAGGCTCCGGGCGTGGCCGAGAGACCCGAGCCGAAGGGATTGGCCGCGGGKGTCGACGAGGGCTGGCTGGTGCCCAATGACAGGCCGCCAAACATACCGCCTGTCGCGGCGGGTGCGGCAGCCGCACCGAACGGAGCAGCAGCGCCCGATGCTGTCACAACGTGCGGGCAGGGTCAGCTACAGACCTTACGCCACATTGACCACTATACACACACAAACGACACAACACGCGACGCACTACCTGGAGCGGCTGGCGTGGAACTGAATGAGAAGGAGCCGAAGGGCGAGGCTCCGGTCGGGGCCGCCGCCGTCGCAGMGGGAGCGGCCGYTGCGGGAGCAGCGCCAGCTGTCGGCGTGGAAGAGAACGAGAAGGAYCCGAACGGCGCGGCCGAGGTAGTCGTCGCAGGGGCACCGGCGGTGGCGGCGGGAGTCGYCGYCGCRGGCGTCGACGAGAACGAGAACGAACCAAAGGCCGGCGCAGAACTGGCGGCGGCAGCCGGCGTCGCGGTCGTGGGCGCCGRCTTGTCSGAAGAAAACGAGAACGAGCCGAACGGTGCAGGAGCAGCAGTCGAACCACCCGCCGCGGGCGCAGGAGCTGCGGCAGCAGCAGGTGCGGGTGTCGTCGTGGCTGCAGCCGGCGCAGTGGCGGCCGGCGTAGAGGCGAACGAGAAAGTAGGGGCGCTCGCACTCGAAGGAGCGACGGCGGCGGCAGGTGCGGGCGTTGTTGTGGCTGCTGCCGGCGTGGAGGCAGTGGCGGCCGGCGTGGAGGCGAACGAGAAAGCGGGAGCGCTCGCACTCGAAGGAGCGGCTGCGTCGGGCTTCGACAGAGAGAAAGAGCCAAAGGATGCAGACGACGAGGCAGGCGTAGTCGACGATAGCGGTGCGGCAGCGGTGGAGAGCGGCGCAGCCGAGGAGGCAGCACCCGAGCCGGCGAAGCTGAAGCTCACGGGTGCGTCATCGGTGCTGCCAAAGAGCGACTTGGCCACGGGCGACTTGCCCAGCTCTGCGTGGCCCACACAGACCCGGTGAATGGCAGAGTCCGCGGAGGCGCCACGGTAGGTCGAGACAGCGAGAGAGAGAGAGAGAGAGAGGGAGGGAGAGAGGGGTACGTACGCTTGGGTGTGGCAGCGGAGGAGGTGACGCCGAGTGTCGCGCCACTGGGCTTGGTGGCATCGGTTGCGACGGCCGTGGTGGTGGTGGTGGTGGCGTCGCCCTTTTTGGCGGCCGACGAGGTGATGGGCGTCACGGAGGGGCCGAACGAGAACTCGCCGGGCGGCCGCACGTCTCCGGCCACCGATGCCAGTGGGTTGGGCAACGGCTTGAAGTCAAACAGCGAACCTTTTTTGAAAACAATCATGAGCACAACCACCCCCACTACCAAGTGTGTTGAAGAGAGAAATAGTACCTGCACCGCTGGGCTTGGTGGTTACTTCCTTCGGTTTGGTGGGAGCAGGCGCCGCGAAAGTCGGGGCCGATTTCTGGCCAGAGCCGCGGACGAGATCCGGGTACTCGTCCTCGCCCTCGTCGGGGTACTCACCCTCGTCACTCTCCCGCTCGTCCTCATCCTCCTCCTCTTCGTCGTCGTACTCGCCCTCTTCGTCCTCTTCGTCGCTGTCCGACCGCGAGTAGGCCGATGCCAGGTTGACCGGGACGACCCGCTGCTGCGGAGAGGTGGGCGAGGAGATCGAGATGGGCTTCGTCTCCGGCACGTTGAACGACGGCAGCGAGAASGCGCCACCACCGAACCCACCGGCTGGCGCAGCGCCCTTGTCGGCTGCAGTCGTCGCCGCGGTCGCGCCCGAGACTTTAGGCTTCTCGCTGCCAGCGGCCGAGGTCAGCGATGCGCCGAAGGAGAAGGACGGCGCCGCGGCTCCGCTGCCGAACGTTGCCGCCGGCCCGCCGAAGGAGAGGGCCGACGGGGTAGCGAGCGGCGATGATGGCGTGGCGGCCGGAGCCTGATCCCAGCGCCCTGCAGCAGAGGGCGACTTGGCCGCCGCCGCCGCCGGCTTCTCACCGCCAAACAGCAGGGGAGGCGCGGGCTTGTCCGTCACCGGGCGAACCGACGCGGCGCTCGCCGACGAGAACGAGGGAGTGCTCGGTGTGACCGCAGCTGACCTGGATCCTGGCTGCGGGCCAGGCCTACCGCCAGTGGCTGCGGCCGGGAGCTTGCCGACGGGGCTTCGCCGCGGGGTGTTGCGCACGCGTTGGGTAATGATCTTCTTCAGCTCCTTCATGCGCTGGTTGTAGACCTTGCCGCTGGGCGTGGCTGGCAGCTCGGCGCCCAGGCGGCGCGGCGCGCCTTCCTCTTCTTCGCCGTTTCGCTCTCTGTCCAACACGGAGAGCCGACTACATGGAGAAGAAACGAGCGTGAGCAGGGACGCGCGCGTATGCGTGTTGGCGGAGAGGCAGTACCGGCGTTGTTCCCGAGCGAAGGGTGATTTCTTGCCGGCGGGCGAGGCCGCACGTGAGGGCGAGACTGCGAGACCGAGCGAGAGCGTGGAGGCATACTCGTTCTGTATCTTCAGATTCTCGAACTCCTCGATCATGTCCTGCAGCTTGACCGCCTGCGTCTGCGCTATTTCCTCGTAGCTCTTCAGCGTCCGGTACAGGGTGTCGCCCACCGGCACGCGCATACCCTGGTATACCCGACACGAAAGGGAATTTGAGTAATGTGTGCCGACCAGCCTAAAGCGATGAGAATCGAGGCCCGCGTACCTTCTTCTCCTTCCTCCTCTGCACGTTCCACATGCGCTGCAGGTGGGTCTCGACCTCGGCGATCTTGGTCTCCACGTCGGCGTACAGCTTGTGGATGTTCTTCCGCATCGCCGCCGACTCCGAGTCCAGCTTGCGATTGTTGAGAAGCAGCTGGTACTGCCTATCCGTCTTGGCATGGAAGAGACTGTCGGCGTCGGTGTACAGGCCCATAGCTAAGCGGTGCGTCGCGTCGTGCGCGGTGTAGGTCAGGCAATGCCATGTTGGTGAGCGGAGGGAAAGACGAAGCGAGACCAGCGGGACCTACCTTCCATGTAGTCGTCGTGAACCTGCTTTCGCGTGCGCTGCTGCTGCAAGTTTTGCTCAGTGATTGCGTTGAGGTCGTCGACCAATTGATCGGTCAAGTTGCGCAGGTGCACAAGCCCAGCCTGGGTGAACTCTGCACCACGTTCGAACGAAAAATGTGGAGTCAATGACGCGAGCCACCGGGGGGAGAAGAAGAAGAAGAAACACTGCTGGCAGCAAGGGCGTACCGCCTGGCGTTGCGGGGCCATTCTCGATCTTTTGCATCAGCTTCGCAGTCTCCTTCTCCGCCGCGCGCACCTGCCCGATAGGGTAGCGTTGGCCCACATTCCAAAAGAAAAGAGAAGGGGGGGGGAACGAGGACTCATAGCGGGAGGTCCTGGATGCTGAAGCAGGAGTGTGGTAGGTACCTCGTCGAGCACCTGCTCGAAGCTGGCAATGTGCTCGATGAACTGATTCTGCAGATCCCTCGCGTCGCCTCCCTCGCCGACGACAGGTCGGCGCGGCACAGGTTCGCGCGGCTTTGGCGCGGCAGCAACGACGGGGGCGGGTGTTGCGAGCTTGGGGCCAGCACCGGCCGCCGCAGCCACTGCCGCGCGGGATGTTGGCGCAGTGGCGGCAGGAGGAGGCTGGACGGCGGTCGGTTTCGTGGGTTGGGCTGCTGGCAGTCTGGGCTCCGCAACCGGCGAGGGAAGGCCAAACGCGGGCGCCTCCTGAGCCTTGGGCTTTGCAGGCTGAACGGCAGCAGCTGACGGGAACGAGAAAGGTGGGGCAGCTGTTGCAGCACCGAGCGCGGGGAATAGCGGAGGAGCCGTCGCTGTGGTGGGGGTCGGCTTGGGGAGTCCGACAGGCGCAGGCTTGGTCGCATCGGCGGCCGGCTTGGGGAGCCCGAGCGTGAACGGAGGAGGAGCGCCAGCACCTGATAGCGGCGCGGTCGCAGGCGAGGGCGCGCCAAAGGAGAAGACGGGCGCAGCAGCTGGTTTAGTCGCGGTGTCCTCCGGCTTCTTCCCCTGCAGGGCAGGCGCCGGAGCGCCGAAGGTAAAGGCGGCGCCGGCTTCTGTCCCCGAAGGCGCGCTAAAACCGAAAGAGGGAAGGGATGGCCCACCAGCGGCAGCGGCAGCAGTCACGGGTGCCGAAGGTACGGGGGGCTTCATCGTTGCGCCTATGCCTTGCGATGCCTGACGCAACGAGTTACGCTGGCCCGAGGGCGATAGCGGTGTGGCTGCGGCCGCGCCTGATATTAAGAACCGAAGTTAGCGACTTGAGTCGCCTGCAATGCATGTGGAAGTGGTAAACCAACTGACAAAGTAGCAAGGCAGCGTACTAGTCTCGGTCGGAGCCGCCGTGAGCGCCACGGACGGGACAAGGTCGGGCTTCGAGGTCAGCGGAGGTACGGTCTGTGTGGCAGGAATGGGGACGGGCTGCATCATGAAGGGCAGCTTGAGGTTCTCGTCCTTGGGAAGGTCCGTCTTCACAAACACGTATGCCAGGAGTTTGCCTGAAATGATACACCAGCCGACATATGAGAAGAACCGGTGAGCAACAAGTCCAGCCACAACCAAAAGCCTGCAGGCTCGTGCAGAGTCATACCCTCGTCAATGAGAAGGAAAAGGACGGGAGAAGGCGCAAAGGGTGTCCGGTCCGCGTTCGTTGGGTCGGGCATCGGATCGGCCTTGGTAAAGTCAAAGGCCATACCGATCAAGTGGTTGTCACCTACACACACATATATAAGGGGGCAAAGGTTTTGTTTAGAACCTCGAACAAGAGCACGTGACAAGGGGCGAAGCGGCCTGCGTACCCTCGGCTCGCATGGGCACCTGCGCGCGGAACGAGTCGTTCAGGGAGAGGGGATCCAAGGGCTCGTCGGTGCTGGCGGTGTTCTCGGTGCTGAGCACCTCGATCTCGGCGAAATTGCTGCCGCCCACCATCAGCAGACCCCAGTCCTTGACCCTGCAAGATTGATGAGCATGCGTGTGAGATCAGCCCGCAAACCACAAGTGAATGGAACGAGCGAAGAGAGCGGATTCATATACTTTCCGAAGTGGTAGAGGCTTGTGCGCTGCGGGTTGCCCATGCCGAGGTAGCTCACTTGGGTCACCTTGGCTTGCTCTGATGCCTGTGTGTGTGTGTGTGTGTGTGTGTGTGTGTGTACTGAATTGGTTAGAAACGATAATCATAAGAAACGCATTGGGAAGTCGTGGTAACAACAGACCTCCTTCGGCAGCTCCATATAGTAGAACATGCTATCGCCGGGGTTTTCAACGGGGCGATAAGCTACGCCGATCGTCCGAGCGCTGATGTTCAGCACCTGATGCGCTGCGTGTGAGAGAAGAGACACCTCATGTGTTAGAGATCAAGCAGCAGTTGCAGGCTTTCTGTAGTGGAAGAAGAAAGCCAACGACGATTAGAGCTGATACTACCTTCGCATTCTTCTCCGGAGAAGGCAGATTCAGGCTTGGGGAACTTCCCACGTAGCTGCCCATCTTTGCTGGCCCACAGCACATCACCCTCCTTGGTGCCACATAGGACTGCCTTGCCCGAGATGGACCAGGTGAGAGACACTATCTGACCCGGCAGCCCAGCGCCCCAGTCACTGCATAAAAGCAGACAAGACACACGATCAGTACTACCACTAACACGCGACCGGGGAGGGTAGCCTTCATGAAAGGTCGCGGCGTACAATGATCGTTGGGTTGCCGAGTCGATGAGGGTCACCTTGCCCTTGGAGTTGAGCGCAAGGAGCAGATTGGGGATGATCGGATGCCACGAGAGTTGTGCGACCGTCTCGTCCTTGGAGGCACAGACGCGCACCTTGCCCAGTGGTGCGGGATTCTTTTGTTCAAGTGCCTTGGCGGAAAAGCAGAGTACGGATCGCCGCTTCGCCAGGGCGAGTACGAGTTCATCGCTGGAGAGATAGAGGCCCTTCACGAACCCCTTGACGGGCGCTTGGACGACGTCAGCGGCCGCGCCCTCCAGCAGGTTGGCCTTGGCCTTGGCCAGGTCGAAAAGGCGGTTTGTCTTGGCGAACAAGAGGTCTGCACGCCTCAAGGGTTAAAAGGAGTGGATGCAGGTGAGCAGGTGATGGAGAACTGGTACGTGATTTCCAAGTGTAGATTGCCGTGAAGCCGTAACGGTTGGAAACAGCAAGGTATTGAGCCTCCGCGGGAGTATCATCCTCCGGGTACTCATTGCTTACTGTGACCGCCCCCGCTTCGATAAAGCGCCAGGGCAGCACCTGCAGCAATCAATTAATTCAACAATTGGCAGCAGATTGGCAATGTTCGGCATGTGTTCAGACAAATTATCGACGTCACAAGCAGGGATCAAGAGGTACCTCGTCTCCCATTGTTCAGCGTGCAATGTGCGCTGTTCTTTGCAAAAGATGAGGGTTCTTCCCGCGTTTTGCTTCTCGAAGATTCAGGACTTTCTCTTGTTTCTGTTTTGTTTTCCGATTTTTTCTCTTTCGTTTCGTTCTCCGTCATCGCAAGCCTAAAGATATGAGTTCGCCTTCGCTCATTGGTGCCGTTGTCCTCGACATCGAGGGCACCACTACCTCTATGTGCGTCCCCCTCTTTTGCCATCTTTGTTTTCGCCCTGCAAATGGTTATTAATTTTACTGATGAGAGCAATCAATTTCTCCGTTTCGTCTCTGCAGCTCGTTCGTGGCCGATGTGATGTTCCCCTATGTGAGGCGCAACCTGCAGGCCTACCTCGACCAGCACTGGGACGAGGCGCAGCTTCAGGCCGACGTCAAGCTTCTCCGCGAGCTGTCCCAGGAGGACTCCAAGAACGGCATCGCAGTGCGCTACACACCACTCCTCTACTTCGCTTCGTCGCCAGTCCATTCAACTTCTTCTTCTTCTTCGTGTCTGTGTGCTGATGGTTGTGCAGGGCGTGCCCGTGATTCCCGAGGAGGGCGACAAGGCCACCGTCTTGGGCAAGGTCGTGGAGAACGTGACGTGGCAGATGGACCAGGACCGGAAGAGCACCGCCCTCAAGGGTACCGCCACCCACTCCTCTTGGCCCAGTGACCAAACACTGAACGTGTCGTGTGCGTCGTTTGTTGCTACATAGCTCTTCAGGGCCACATGTGGGAGAGCGGATTCGCTTCTGGCGAGCTCATCGGCGAGTGCGTACTCATTCTTTCTCATTTTCTCGTGTTGTGCGACTGTTGACGATGTGCGCCATCATCCACCACTACGCAGTGTGTATGAGGACGTGATTCCCTTCTTGAAGCGGCTCGACGAGCTCAAGATCCCCACCTACATCTACTCGTCCGGCTCGGTGCACGCCCAGAAGCTGCTCTTTGGCCACACCGCCGCCGGTACGTCGCGCAAACCGAACGTCTTTACGGGTGAGATGTCGCCGCGTTCTCAACTCAGCGCCTTTTCGCCTGGACTACAAATCACGCAGGCGATCTGCTGCACTTCTTCAAGGGCCACTTCGACACCACCATCGGACTCAAGGTCGAATCGCCCAGCTACGACAACATCACCAAGGCCATCGGCATCGCCCCCGAGCACACGCTCTTCGCCACCGACAACATCCTTGAGGTTGCACACGACCACACACACACACACACAACACAACACACACTGACCTCCCTCATCTGTCTATCATGTGGGGCCACTTACGTAGGCCTACGCTGCTGAGAAGGCCGGCTGGCACGCCGCCCTGGCCGACAGGCCCGGAAACAAGGCTCTGCCCGAGGGCCACCACTTCCCCGTGGTGAACTCGCTCTACAAGCTCCTCGATGGCACCGACAAGTTTGCCTTCCCTAAGGACGTTCAGGTACTCATCACCCCAATACCTCTGCGCGCGCGTGTTAATATATATTTATATCTATACATTAACCACCTTGTTCAACCACCTGCCGCCGTCAGTGAGTGGGTGGCCGCGGGAGGTGGTGGTTGTGTCTTGTTGTGTGACGCACACGCTCTGCAAAAACACTAAAACGCGACGCACCCGTCGTTGAACTACATCTAGCTTCGACCCAAATCCTCTCTTTTGAGTTGGTGAGACACTTACACTTTTGGGTGCTGCGCAGCGGGTCCCCAGAGTGGGCATCGCAGTGATCGTCGCCCGGCGTAGCGACAACAAGGTGCTCGTGGGGAAGCGCAAGGGATCGCACGGGCAAGGTCCCTACTCCCCCTCCCCCCCGCCTTCGCCTTCGCCTTCGCCTACCACCTTCAGCTGAACCAAGTCGGTCGGTGGGGTGCCCGCAGGCTGCTACGCTCTTCCCGGTGGGCACCTCGATTTCGGCGAGTCGTGGGAGGAAGCCGGGCGGCGGGAGGTGATGGAGGAGACCGGCCTGGAGCTGGCCGATGACTTCAAGTAAGTGTACACCCGCGGCCCACCAGCGGGCGGCCCACCCCTCTAACCCCTAAGGTTCTGCTCTGGGCTGTGTCCAGGTTCGCGACGGTGGTGAACGTGGTGGCCTACAACCTGCACTACGTCACGCTCTTCTTCCTGGCCCACCGACGGAACGAGGACCAGGAGGCGGAGGTGATGGAGCCCCACAAGTGCGAGTCCTGGGAGTGGGTCGACTGGGACGCCTTCCCCCAGCCCTGGTTCTCCAGTACGCCGCCGCCGCTGCTCCTCCTCCTCTTCCCACACGCAACGCACTGCTGTACCTGTAGAGACCATCTCACCCGTCGCCACGCCACCGCACGCGTACCCGCCGCTCCTCGCAACTGCAGGCATTCGACTGCTGAAGGAGGACCGATGGTCGCCGTTTTCGTGATGATCGTCCGCGCCTTGTTGAAGAGTACACGTACCACCACCTTATTAAGGACACTCTTGCAGAGGTTTGATCCAAACCGGTTGTGCTGTGTAAGCTGTATAAGCTGTGAGGTGGTCGGCCGGCACAGATGCTGTGCCGACCTTCCCCTCTCTTTTGCTCTCTTGTCTGGTGCAACCACCGAACACGAGTGCCAGAGGCACTCACATGCCGGGTCCTCGCGCGGAGACGGCCCAGACGTCGGTCACCTTGTCCTCCTGCACGGCCACCATCCAGTCGTAGAGGTTGGACGTCGGGTCGCAGTGGCCCGGCACCAGCCACACCCTGTCGCCCACCTTGAAGTGGGCCAGGGCGGCCAGGTTGCCCGGCGTGCGCGGGACCAGCTTGGTGTGCTCATCGCCGGCTTGCTCGCAGTCGAGTTCGTCGTTTTGCCACACGACCGGCAGCCCCGAATCCACAGCGTACGCCTTCAACCCTGCGGATTCAAAAGGGCATCGGGCGAGTGAGTGCCATGAGCGTTCGACACTTGTGGAGAGGTGTAGATGACGAGGGGAGAGAGAGAGAGAGAGAGTAGATGCGGCACCTGCGTCGAGGGTGACCCAGCCGCGACCGGCGCTCGCGGTGCTTATCACCGTGGAAAGAATGAACATGCTGTTCTTAAAGGGCGATTCCATGCGGTCCTCGGCGTTCTTGTTGAGACAGTAGTCCCTATCCATCAGCGCGTATGACCCCTGTGTGCGCGCGCACGCGACACGACACGACACACAAACGCGCGCGAACACACACACACGTGACCGCATTGAGTGCCCAGGTGCGGAGGGGACAGTCGTTGGGTGGAGGAGGGGTACGGGCTGGATTTCGTTGTAGACGCCCGAAGCGACCTCGTACGGGAAGCTCCCCGTGCCGCCACCAGAGACAAGGAACTCGCCCTCGGGCAGGCAGTCATTCGCTCGCAGCAGATCGAGCGCCTTGCGTGCCAACGCCGCGACGTGCTGGACCGTCCGCTCTCGATCGGCCGCCGCACGCACGTGCTGGTTCCCTGCAAGCAGCGAAGAGGAAGAGGAAGAGGAGGAAGAGGAAGCCGTGAGTTATGAAGAGCGCATGGAAGCGAAGGTGAGAGAGCCGAGGTGGTGTGTCACCCACCGCCATGATAGGCCTGCAGGCCGATGAAGCTGACGTGGCCGCTCGGGTCCCGATGGGCGGCGATGAGCTGCCGGGCGAGCGCGACGAAGGCCTCCTCGCCCTGCTGGGACGCGATGTCGATGCCGCAGCGCTGCTGGCCCACGTCGATCTCGACCACGACGCCCACCCGCGATGCCTCACTGCCGCCGCTGGCCGCGCGCGCCTCGTCCATCAGCACCTGGAGCACGCCGGCGTCGTCCACGGCCACGCCCACCCGCTTGACGCTCGGGTGCGAGGCGAGCTCGCAGAGGCGCCGCAGCTTGCTGCGCTCGACCACCTCGTTGGTGACGAGCAGGTCGAGCAGCTTGCCAGAATCGGCTGAACTCTCTTCAAAGAATCGAATGAGGGGCTCCATCTCAGACACCTTCTGAAAGCAGAAGCCACTGGCCTCGCCCTCCTCCAATTGCAGCTTGGCGATGGCGCCACATTTATGTGCCTTGAAGTGAGGCCGAATGCGCACGGTGCTGCTGGACGATTCGCGCACCAGCGCTGGGAGGCGCCTGAGATTAGCGAGTAGCGCTCCCTTGTCCAAGATTAGTGCGGGCGTCTGGATGTTGTCCACCCCATCACCGACCGCTGCTGGCGCAGGCCTCACAGATGCGAGTCTCGTGTTGAACGAAGGAGCGAGCGAGGTCATCGTCCTACAGCTGGGCAAGAAGCTGCTCTGCGTGCGCAGACCAAAGTGCACCCCGCTTGTCTGCTTTAGCACCTTACGCATCTAAACTGCAAAGTGCTGCCTTGTTCAAATTCCTTTCTTATCGGCGACAAAACCCCCCTCCATCATCGGAATTTGAAACGCTCAACAAGTATCTGCTTCTGCTTCGTTGTTTGCGTTGGCCCATGCTTGAATTGAAGTAGATAATGCGCAGCAGCACCTGGAGCAAGTCAGCCACACGACATTCGCTTCCGACCTTCTCGTTGGCATCGCAAAGCAGGCAGTCGACCCTCCTTGTTTCCCGATCTGCACGAGCATTTGCCCCCGCGGCGCCCACTGCATTCATTTCCTGCGCATCTACGTCGGCAACTCCTCTTTCTCTCTTGCGTAGTCGACCTGTACAGTTGCGCGGCTTCCACTCCACCCACGTGCACAGCCGCCGACCGCTTGGACCCGCCGCTACTCGCCTCACCAACACCGAATTCAGCACCTCCAAGACCTTCTCTGCCCTCACCACCATGCTCAGGTACCACTCCATCATCACCTGCCTCCACATTTTCGATTTGATTTTCTATTACGATTAATCAATGAAAATCAGGAGATCGTCTGGCAACAAGGCAGACTCGCCCACCAAGGGCCAACTGCAGCAGTTCTGGGAGCGATGGATCGCCGAGCGGCCGCAGCACCCTCGGTGGAGCACAGCCTGGTATGTGCTCTGTCACGAGTGAATGGAGTAGTGCACCCACATCACCTCCTGACCCCAGAGCCATGGGTGGACGTGTGCAGGTGGTGGGACATGTTCATCATCTTCACCGTGTTCGGCATCACCGGCTCGTCCACCATGTTCTTCGTGCGACCTTTCATCACCAAGTTCCTGAAGCTTGAAGGTGCCTGCCTTGTACAGTTGCAGCTTTCCATTGTGAAGGACCCGCTTGGCTGACCCATCATCGGTGTTTGCCGTGGTGTACCACACATTCACCGCACGTTCGAACCAGGTTCGATGAAGGAGGGTCCTTGGTCCTACCGCCTCATCTCCGTGGCGATCATCATGCCCATGTATTCTCTCATCCTCATGTGTATAGGTACCAGTCTGGGTTTGGGTTCACCATTCAGCATCGATCCGGAATGTCGTCTTCATCGTTGTATGGTCATTAGCTCACCCCACCCCCACCCCCACCCCCAACAATAGCGACGATCTTTGGCAGGCACGCCTACTTCAAGAAGGTGGTTATGCGGATGTGGGGACGATTCCTTCCCAGCAGATGGATGAAGACCATCGAGGGCAAGAAGTAAGCCCTCTCCTTTCTCTATCCCCGCTATCCCCCGCCTCGTTTCGGTCGAAGTTATGATCGTTTCGGTCAGTTTTACATCGAGACTCTCTAATCAGAGCAACCAACCAATCAATCAATGATAATATTCCTTATCCTTACGTGGTTGGTCGATTTTATAGAAACGTTGCAGTGGAACGAAACAGACAGAATTTGGGGAATGCCACAGCTGCGGCCATACGACCTGTCGAGCTGCCGGGCGACCTGGCCGCGGTGCGGCGCCTGTTCCGCGAGTACGCCGAGGGTCTGGGCATCGATCTGGGCTTCCAGGACTTTGAAGCCGAGCTGTCCGCCCTGCCGGGCAAGTACGAGGCGCCGGCCGGCCGGCTCCTCCTGGCCTGGCGCGGCGGCGAGGCGGTCGGCTGCGTGGCCCTTCGTCCGCTCAGCGGCTCTGCTGGTGCGGGCGCCTGCTGCGAGATGAAGCGCCTCTACGTGCGGCCGCATGTGCGCGGCGAGCAGCTCGGCCGCCGGCTGGCCGAGCGCATCTGCCAGGAGGCGCGCGAGGCGGGCTACTCGCACATCCGCCTGGACACGCTGCCGACCATGACCGCCGCGGTTCAGCTCTACACTGCGCTCGGGTTCACACCCACCGCCCCCTACGTCTTCAACCCCATCCCTGGCGCCATGTTCCTCGAGCGAGAGCTGTGATATTTCGTGTTCAAGTGTACTGCACTTGGCGATTACACAGCGGTGGCCTCGGGCTGGTGTAAAAGGGCCTTGAACCAGGCCTGGTCGCGCACTGAAGCCAGATCGTTGTCGCCGCTCCACAGCTCGACCGCGGGTCCACGTCCGTCGCGCCGGCACTTCTCGAGCCACCGCCGGCTGTCGTCCGCGTTGCCCTCGAGCGCGGCCACGCAGCCCAGGTTGTACGCGCCCGCGCCCGGCTCCACGCCCTCGGCCGCCGCCAGCTTGGTCTTGGCCTTGCCCCACCACCGCAGCTGCGCCGGGGTCGGAGTCGGTGTGGCGGCGGCGGCGGCGGTCCGCCCGAGCTCGACCAGGGCCACGCCCCAGTTGGCCAGCACCTGGGCCGCGCGCCGCCGGTGGTCCCTGGCCTCCTTCTCCGCGCGCGTGCCCTTCGCCGCCCGCGGCTGGTGGTGGTTTGTGGCCGTCTCCGGCACCCGGTGCTCGCTGTAACAGGTGGGGATGTGGCTCGCGGCCGCGCGCAGGTCCTCCTGGCCCTTGCTCCACTCTTCGCCGCCGCCGGTGCCGCTTTCTTCCTTCTTCGCGTTCGTCTTCGCGTCGCTTTCGTTTTCGCTCTTTGCCGGGGTGGTCCACCGCGCGATGACCGGCATGCACAGCTGGTAGAGCGCGAGCGACGCCTCCAGCAGGAGCGTGCGACGCCGCGCCCGGACGTCATCGTCGTCGCCGCTCGTACCCGCCGCCGCCCACGCGCGTCGCAGGTTGGCCCAGTTGTAGAGCAGGCGCAGGATCTCATCTTCGTGGTCGCCGCCAACCCACGTTGCCGTCGCCGCCGCGGGAAGGAGGGCGGCCGAGGAGAAGAAAGCATCCAAGTCTGCAGTCAGCGACGCGGGCGCGTCGAAGAGGGACGACGCAGAGGAGGCGGCAAGAGGCGGCGGGATGGGCGACAGGTCGGAGGACGACGAGAGCTGCGTGAGAATGGCGAAGGCGGCGCTAAAATGTCGATCGGCCTGAAGGAACAGCCACTGCTTGTTCGTCTCCTCGGCGATTGTGGCGGGAGTAAGGGAGGCGAGGTAGGCCAGGCACTCGGCGGCGGCCTTGAGGCCGAGGGCGGCAAGGTCGTGGTTGGGCGGGACCGCGCGCCGGCACACGTCGAGGCACGCCCCGAACTTGGCCACCGCCTCCCGCGCGCCGTCCGCCGTTCCCTCCTGTAGTCGTCGTCATCGGCGATCGGCGGCGAGTGAGTCAAGAAAAGGAGCCGACCGGGGAACGTCGGAAGGGCAGACACAGAGACGTACCAGCTCGGCGCCGTGGAGGAGCGCGAGCCCCCAGTTGTAGAGGGCGTACTCGTCGTTGGCCTTGCACTTGATCACGTTCTCGTACAGGCCCGCCGCCATGCGGAAATAGCACACCGCCTCCTGCTCAATAAAGTAAATAGATAATAATTAAATAAGTAAATAAAATAATAAATAAAATATAAATGAATTGCAGTAAAAATAATAAATAAAAAGAATAAATAATAAAAATGGGTACCTGCTTCTTGGGGCCGCCACGGTCGATTTTGCTCTTCTTGCGGGCGGCGAGGAGCGCGTAGCAGTCGGCCTGGATGCGCGGCAGCACGTAGGCCTCCTTCGTACGGATCTCGATGCCGCCCAGCCGCTCCTCCGCGAACGTCCCCTGCCCCAGCGTCTCGCCTAGTGCAGCCCCGCATGCGTGAGCACTCTTTTACGCGTGTGTGCGGTGGTGCGGCGGTAGTGTGTGTGACATACCGGGCTTGAGATCAGTGGAGGCGAAGGTGATGCCGAGCATGGCCTCAACGCGGTGGAGTATGTCCGGGAGGGACACGTGGCGCAGCACTTCCGCCAGCTCCCCGCCCTCCGCTCCGGACTTGGCGGCGAAGCCGGGGTAGAGGGCGCAGACGCGGCTCCGCACGCGCGCCCACAGCTCCGCGGGACCGTCGGCGAAGGCCCGCCGGAAGCACTCGCAGACCATGGCCCGCATCTCCCGCTCCAGCGCGCACCTGCGGCACTCGACGGTCGCTGTCGATGACAACGGCGACTGCGGCGGCGGCGGTGACGCTGCCCTTTGCCTGCGGCGGCGCTCGTCGCGAGCCCGCTTCATCTCGGCCTTGATCTTGCCGCGCATGGCCGCCCTCACATCCCACTGTTTGTCGGGTCGACCGAAAAGCGAAAAATGGTAAGACACACATGCGCACACGTGCAGATGAGCGATTACCTTGATGGCGCGCGCAATGAGTTCGGAGAGAAGACGAGCGCGCAGCTGCGGGTGTGACACGTGGTTGAGCAGCAGCGCGAGCCCGCGCACGTTGATGCCGCGCCGATGGAGCTCTGTCGCCGCACACGCACACCATACCACACACCATCAGAGTGAGCCCCACGACAGGCGCGCGTGCGGGAGTTGCCAACCTTGGACCAAGGTGTCGCCGGGATAGGACCACGACGGTGACGATGAGGCCGCGGTCGACTCGAGCTCGTCGGCGAAGCGGCGGATGACGTCCTGCTTGAGCCTCTCCGTCGCATTCCTCACCTGCGCCGGGCGGTGGGCGGGCGCGCGAACAAGGAATGTGAGTTATGCGTGTACATTCCAGGGCCGGACGACAGGGCTCCCGGGGATTGTGTAGAGTGCGACCCACCTCTTGGTTGTGGGCCTGGTGGTCGTCTTCGCCGAACTTGCTGAAGGCGTCGCTGGACAGGGGCCGGTCGTACTCGCGCACGAACTCGGGCCTGAGGAGGCGGTAGAGGAACGAGGTGGGCGGCGCTCCCTCCACGGGCGCCTCCGGCGGAAACAGGCGGGCCGTGTCCTGCGGTTCGCGCTCGTGAGCCATTGAGTCCGCCAGCACACACTGTGCGGCACATTGCGGCGGAGGCGCGTACCACGACGTAATAGTGCCCGTCCACGCCGCGGTGACCCTCTGTTTACACGCACACGCACGCACCACGACACGCGCGAGTGGGTGTGAGAAATGCGGCTGGCGATGGGGCCAGCTCGAGCCGGTGGGGCACGTCGTGGTACCGATGTCGCAGCAGGTGTAGAGGAACCGTTTCTGGGCGAGGCCTGCCCAGTGGCCCTTGAGGTTGAGCACCGTCGACACCACCTTGATCCGCTTGTTCAGCTCCTGGATGCCGCTGTGCACTGCGCAGTGCCGACGAGCAGGGTCAATAATCATAAAATAAAAATAAAAATAAAAATAAAAATAAAAATAATAGTTTCCAACCACAGCCATCACATAAACGAAGGACGGGGGCCGAGTACCCGTGTTGCCACCGTCGGCCGAGCCGTAGGCCAGGGTCTCGGCCGTGATGGGCAGCATGGAGTAGCACATCAGTCGGTAGCCCCACCAATCGAGCAGCGCCACCAGCGGGCTGTTGGTGTATTGTGACCGCACGTCAGCCCCACGACTCAAGAGGGAGGAAGAGGGCCGGAGGGGCCGGAGGGGCCGGAGGGGCGACTGAAGGTGTGCGACGTCTTACCTGTGCAGGCCGACGAGCATGCCGCAGGAGAAGAGGGCGCTTGCGGCCTTGAGCTCGTGACCGGCGCACTTGGCAGCGAGACCGTCATTGCCTGTTATCGATAAAGACATCGATTGGTGGCGGGGTGAGTCGACCTGCAGGTGGCGCTGGCGAGCAAGAAATAGGAGGAGGAGGAAGAGGAGCATGGAACCGTAGATGTTGTTGTTGTCGATGGCGAACTTGAAAAAGATGCCCGCCACACAGAACTTCTCTCCGCCTGTCGCAGTAGCGCGCACAAGCCTCAACACCCACAACAGCGCAGAAACAGGCAGGGAAGGGAAGGGAAGGGAAGGGAAGTAGGGGCATCATCATGATGAGTTGTCCTGTGTGCACCACGGTACGTACCAGCTATGCCGCCAAAGTCATCGGAGGGCTTGATGGTCTTGAGCGCGTTGGGGAGGCTGCGCTCGCGGATGATCGTTTCGCCTGTGGGACACACCCGCTGTTCAGCGTCCCTCTACCGCATGCGCGCACTCGTCAACACGGCGCAGACGGCGTACCGATCGCCTTGGCCACCGACACGAACTCAGTGTACAGCCCTTGCTATACAACCCAAGAGGAAACCAATGAGGTCGAGCGCACACTCACCACCACATGCGGTGAGTAAAGATGGGGGGTGAGTACCAGTTGCTCGGCGACGTGCATGCGCTTCTTGGCGTCGTGGGTGGAACTGGTGTCGTCCATGCCCCGGACGATGCGATGGAACTCCTGCGTCCAGTCCCGGGCCATGCCATCCCAGTCGGCGCTGGTCCGCGGGCGGTGCTGCTCGCAGTAGTCTGCCACGGGAGCGTGGTGGACCACCTCGCCCTGACCACACGGCTCGCCGGCCTCTTCCGGGTCACCCGCGGCCTCGTGTCTGCCGTCGTAGCCGATGTCGTAGCCGCTGCTGCCGCTGCTGCCGCCGTTCACGTCCCGCTGGTAGCCCCCCGCCGTGATGTGCTCCGCGTCATCGTCGCTCCAGTTCTCTTCGGGCTCGTCGTCGTCGTCGTCGTCATCGTCGTGATGCGAGTGGTTGCCGTAGGGCGTGCCGTCGTGCGCGTAGTACGAATCGGTGTCGGTCGCTGTGTCACGGTCGTAACCGCCGTTGTACCCCTCAACGGCATCGTCTTCGTCGTCTTCCAGAGCGTCGCGGTAGCGTTCGAGGTCGTCCAACAGCGGACGCACGCCCGCCCCCATGCCGCCTTGCTCTACATACACCCTCGGGCACGTGAGCAAAACGCGAACACAACACAAGCAACTATATATGGGGCATTGCAATGGCGCACGAATGTCGGAGCCGACGTAGCCGGAACTGTGCAACGACGAGTACGGCCCACCAGTGCTCTCCTTGCGCTCGACTTTGGGGCCCACACACGCGACGCATTCAAGCGTGCCACGTCAGCACGTGAAACACGATGACCCGGAAAGCGGGGAAGGAGTACCTCGCATCGCGGAGTAGCCGACGCCGCTGGTGTTGGCGTAGGGCTCGCTCTCACCAGCATCATCACCTGAAAACGTGGGCTCGCTCGGCGCTGCGGCAAACCACACACACGACATGCGAGAGCGGGTAAGTGTCCACATATACAGCAGGATTGACGGTGACGGCAGTACCGACAAAGTCGTCGCAGAACGAGGACGGCTCTGCGCTCGTCATCGTCGCGGTCGCGCCAAAGCTGAAGAAGCTGAACAGCGACGTTGGCCAGAAGGAGGCCCCGCCGGCGCTGTTGCTGCTCGGCTGGTAGGGCTGGTAGGGCTGGTCGGCCGCTACTCCGCCGCCGCTGCTCGTATCCGGCGCGTAGCCTCGACCCCGCCCGCGTCCGCCTGCGGGCGGGGCCTCGTGCGTGCACGCGGAAGCGGCTCCATAGGCACGACCCCGCCCGCGCCCGAGACTAGGCGCGTAGCCGGCGGCGCAGTGGCCCGCCGGTAGAGTCACGCAGGTGGTCGTCGTGGTCGTCGCGGTCGTTGTCGTCGCTAAGGCGTAGCCCTTCGCCTTCCCCTTCCCGGGCTCGGCGTCGGTTTCGTTGTGGAGCGCGTAGGGCGCGGATGGTGGATAGAGGCCCGACGCGTCGAAGGTCGGGTACATGGGCACGACGGGCAGCGGGAGCACGAATTCGGGTCCGGACCCGTACGCCGACAACGGGTAGCCGCAGCCCAGAGACGGCTTGTACCCGGCAGCGCCGCATAAGTGGTGGCCCACCTCTGCAGAGGGTTCAGCCGGCTGGTAGCCCTGTGGGCTCGATGAGCCGTACGACGGCGTCGGCGCGGCGTTACGGTAGCCCTGCTGGTACCCCAAAGGCTGGGTCTCGGTGTGTGGGCCTTCCTTTTGCTGGTTCAACCGCAGAATGAGCTGCTCGAAGCCTGCAACGCCCCCGCCGCAAGTAAGTGAAGGAAAACGACCAAAAGAAAGGCCCAAGAAAGTAGTGGAAGTACTTTGGAAGGCCTGGTTGTCGTTCAGCCCGGCCCACAGCTCGTCCAACGTCGGTGGCGGCTGTGTGTCGTTGCTTGTGGCACCACTCTCCTCCGCGCTCTCCTTGACCTCCGCGTAAACGTCGAGCCTGTCGTGCCCGCGCAGTTACATACTCGCTCGGACGCAAGAGTGCGCCGCGCGTGCTTTTGGCCTTTAAAGGCGAGTGGCGGCGGCTGTGTGCACGTACGGGTCGCTGGGTGCGGCGTAGGAGGGCACGTTCGATCTGCGGCGGTAGGCCCGGCCGCGAGCGTAGCCGTCTGAATCGCTCTCCTCGACGCTGCTGTGCAGCCCGGCTGTTACGCGCGCACACGTCGCGCGAGTCAGTGAGCAGAAGGGGCCTAGCGTATCGATATGACAATTGCGGCCGGCGAGGCGCGTACTGTAGTGACTGCGCTGCCGTCGAAAGAGCATCGAGCCGACGTCGCTCGGGTCCGCACGCAAGGACTGCTGTTGCTTTGCCGTCGCGCTCTCCTCTGTTACGACCGTAATAGAAGACAGTCCACGAGCAGCGTGAGTTCACACACACCACAGAACACACACACAGACACCGCGCACAGCGCACACACCACAGGCTGGCTCTAAATACCGATCAGCACCCGGGACGCGGGCGTGTCGAGTGGCCAGGGCGGCTGGTCCTCGTCTTCCGCGGCCGATGAGAAGTCCCACACCTGGTACGTGGAATCCGAGTTGGGCGCGGCGATCACGCGCGACCACAGCCCACCACCGTCCGGCAAGCCCGGGGAGCCGCCGCCACGCGTGGTGGTGGTACTGATCGGCCCGCCTCCGCGCCCGGCGCCTCGCTTTCTCCTGCCTCCTCGCCTTCGCTTCCGTCGGTCGCGCTCGGTGCGGGTCATCATCTTGCCGCCGCTCGTCGTACCCAGGGTCTTGGTCGATGTGCTGGTGGTGCTTGTATTGGTGGTGGTGGCGAACAGCCGGAGGAGACGACCCACCTGCACTTCTGTCACTCCCTCCTCGTCTTCCTCTTCCTCTTCTTCCTCCTCCTCCCCGTCTTCGCTGTTTGCCTCTTTCCCGTCGCTTTCGTTCTTCTTCTTCTCAGCTGTCGCTTTCCCGTTCGACGTGCCGTCATGTGGTTGTGGTTGTTGCGCGGCTTCAGGACCCTCGATCTCGGTTATCAGGGCCTCCACGTCCGCCGCCGTCACCGGCTTCCATCCCATCCGCTGGCAGAACCCTATACATTCAAACCCCCAACAACGTAAGATGGTGGATAGATCAAGAGCTGAAATAAGACTATTATGCATATATATTCAATAAATTTGCTTAAGTCAAACTGAAAGGGATAATCTGAAAAGGTTAATCATCTTCAATTGTTTTTAAAAACAATTGAAGATGATTATTAAAAAAATGAAATTAATCCTTGCCAAAAGGAGCAATGTACCAATCAAAGCAGACTTCATCGTGACCCTTGGGCCCAAGGGTCCCTTTCCCAACTCTCTTGGATAGGCAACGAGAAGGAGGTCACACAAGACCCCTGTGGGTCGCAATACACCAGCTATGAATGTCGACCAAAAAAGGTGCCCTTCCCTTGGCCTTCCTAGAAATTACAACTCGGCACCAAGGGGGGAACCGAACCGAGACCGGAACGATGGACCACAGCCCTACCACAGCCACAGAAGGGTCATCAAGCACTCGCGGGTGTATGCTGCTTTGTTCTTTTTGGTGTTGGGCGCTGTCAACCCTTCCCCTCGTGGGCGTTACGGCAGGAGGGCAGCGTGGAGGGCGCTGAGACGGTGAGCTGTTGTCGCGAGCCGCTGCCTCCCTTGGATTGGCGCCGCCGACTGCCCATCTCGTGCTCCCACTGGTCCAGCTGCCGCACGCACACATCACACACCCTGCAAGCAGGTGATTTGAGTGGGGGTATCAGCACCGCGCTGTGCAACCAGGCGAATGGAGGTGGTGATGATCGAGTTGTCAGGCGTGCGCACCTGACCGGGGCCTGGTAGCCAAAGTGAGTGAGCGCCCTGTGCTCCGAGGCACACGACGAACAAAAGATGTTGCCACACTGGCGGCAATGGTGCTGTTGATCAAATAGTCCAGAGGGAATGTTAAACTGTTCTTTGCAGTGGGGCCGGTGTAGAGAGGGAGTCCGCACCCGTCGCACAGTGAGCCCGAATTGGGTCCCGCAGTTGGCGCAGTAGGGAGAGAACTCGTCGGGCACCCACTCTGGTCGTCGCCTGCGTACAACCACCCGCCATCGAGCTCAAACCATTTGAATCCAAAACGCGCCCACATCGTCACGCAACGGCCATGATAATAGACGATGTACCGATAGACGGCGATAGCCTGCGGTCTGTTCCAATAGGAGCTGCTGTCGCTGCTCCCGCGCACCGACACGCCCCGGACTTGGCCGCTGGCGTCGTCGGCCTCGTCGTACTGGTCGCGCCACTCGCGCTTGAGCTTGGTCTCCTTGCTGGTCCACGGCCGCAGGCTCAGCGTCACGCGACTGCTGCGGGACGTCGGCGCCTGGCTCTCCGGCGGTGGCGACAGAAACGAGTGCAGGTGGAGTCCACCGCCGCGGGCGGCGCGCGGAGACAGTGGGGAGGTGGTCGACGATGAAGACGAAGCCGAGAGCGAGGAGGAGTGGCCGTGGCTCGACGACGCCGGTTGGGGCGAGGTGAGCGAGGAGATGGAGATCGGCTTCTCGTCGTCGGCGGAAGAGGAGGAGAAGGGCTTCCTGGAGATCTCGACGATGTTGCGAAGCGACTGCGATGACAGGATCTGCGACGCCTTCACCCGCTCGGCCTTCAGGCGCGGTGAACCGGGCCGCTGTTGCGAAGGTGATGACGTGGAAGTTGTCGAGCTGCTGGTGGTGGTGGTGGTGGCGTTGATGACTTCGTCGAGCGAATCGCAGGAAGACGATGGCGATGCAGAGCTAGAGTTGGGTGATGATGACGATGGGAGGGGAGAGGCCAGGAAGCTCTGCGGATAGGCGCGGGCCCAGTACGACACCCGCTTGAACTGGGGTGGCGAGTTGGGCGGAGAGGCGGGCGAGAGCGGAGCCATCGCCGTTGCAGCGGCGGCACCCGAGGAGCCATCACCTTCTATCGAGGACGGCGTCGGCGGTTCCGAACTATGCGACGATGATGAAGAGGAAGAAAAGAACGAAATGCGGGGCGAGAAGGAAAAAGAAAGAGCGAAGGATCGAGAGGTCGGCGCGGCGTGTTGTTCCTCGGCATGAGGCGGGTGGTGGTCTGGCGGCGCTGAGAGGGAATCGATCGTTGCCGGAGACGCTGGAGCTGCTGCCGATGACGATGAAGATGCCGGTGACGTCGCAGATAGAGAAGTTGTGGTGGAATGTGCACCGGACGACGATGACGACGACGGTGACGATGCGGCGAGCGGGGCAGAGAGGAAGGTGCGGTGGTACTCGCTCTGCTTGTGGACCAGGTGGGCCAGGTCCTCGACCCACTCCTGCTTGACCTGCAGCGTGGGCGCCAGCAGCTGGATCTTGCCGTTGGGCGAGTAGATCTTGAACACCAGCTTCCACAGCTGCTCTTGGTTGCGCTCGGTCGCGGCCGAGATGAAGTTCAGGTTGAGGTTGAAGCTGGGCAGCCCAATCCCCGACCGGTCGCTCTTCTCGCCGCCGCCGCTGCCGATGTCTGCCGACGCCACTACGGCGGCCGCGGCCGAGGAGGCCGCCAGGGAAAGCGAGAGGTCGACGTCGGCCGAAGCGGGGGCGGCCGTTGCGGTTGAATCGCTGGCGTGGTCCGCCGCCAGCGAACCGTCCGAGGAGTCTTTCTTGACGTTCGATTTGTACTTTGCCGTTTTGCGGTTCTTCTTTTGCCGCGGCTCCAGGATGACCGAGTTGTGGAGCGGTAGCACTTTCTGGACCTGTACGCACGCATTAGAAGTCAGAGAGCAAAGAACGAAGAACGAAGGGGGACGACGATGAGTGTGCGGGGATGCATACCCGGAATCGACGTTGCCCGCTGAAGAAGTTGATGGAGCCATCAATGATGTTGCGTTCGGTGATGAGGAGTACATCGTTGAAGAGGAAGAGATGAAGACTGCGCAGCCCTGTGTGCAAGCGGGATCACCAGTCAGACACGGTCCGTAGTTTCTATAGTAACTGTTGATGAAAGCTGGTTGAGCGACTGCGCACCAAAGAACGACGAGGCGCGGTTGCTATCCAGGGGCACCTCGTGGAACGTGCCCTGGCGAACCAGTCGCCTGTGAGGCGATACCAAGTCCTCGATTTTGGGCGACAGCTGGCGCGACACGAAGACGAGGTCGTGGACGCGGTCACACTCCATCTGATCCACACCACGACATTTACATCATGTTAGCGGACGCTTGAATCAAAATTGTGCAATTAGAAGGCGTGGGCAGGGAAAGAGTGATGTGGTGTGTCTACCCGACGCTGGTTGATCTTTTCAGCAATATCCTGGATCTTGGTGAGCGATTCCAGCAGGCTAGCTCGGTCCATGTGCTGTTGCACAAAACATATGGGGTTAGGGCTTAGTACTTCGAATGTGATGACGTGGTTGCGAAGCATGTACCCAGGGTGGGGTGTGCTTGATGAGCTGCTTGAGCAGGAGCTCGTAGCGAGGGACTCGCTGGATGGGCATGATCAACAGGCTCTCGAGCGCCTTGATGTTGGATTCCACGCGGCACTGCTCGAGGAACGCGGCCAGCCGGGCGTTCTTGCACTTCTCCTCGAGCGTGGTGAGGGCCAGCGTGTAGTTGTTGGTGTAGTCGATGTACGGCACCTTCATGAAGTCCGCCTAACAGCCACGCCAGTCACGTACATTGAATGTCATTGTCACCATCAACCACCCAAAAACGAACCACCAATCAAGACCACCACCAGAACCTGTGCCAGGAGGCGAGCTTACGTTGGCGAGGAACACGTCGCCCAGGGTCTGGCAGAACGACCAGCTCTCCATCTTTTGGTGGAAGTCGAGCAGCATGTTCCTGATCAACGACGACGACAAGGCGGTGGGTATGTGAGTACAGTGCCCTGTGAGGAACAAGGAAGATGCCACGTACTGGTGGAAGTTGATGATGATCTTGATAGACGAGAAGATGATCTTGAGGTCGGCTTCGTCCACGCCGAACTCGTCCTTCTTGCCTCCGCTCCCAATGGCCTGCTTCAGCGGTTGCAGATATCCCTGCGTGTGCATGTTCGTCGGTTTAGCGCCAGCCAGTGAGCCACCACTCGACATTGCCCAATCGACCAGCGATCATCACTTTAAAGGAAAGAGACGCACAGCGACGAGGCCGTTGGACAGGAAGTCGACGTAGTCTTCCTCGGTCCGCACAAGCTCGCGCGCCACATGTGTACGCTGCAGCAGCTGCTTCATCCCCGCCCGCACCTCCTTGCCGTCGCTCTCCTTCTCGTGTTTGGGGTCCTTCTCATCATCAGACCCGGCGCCGCAAGCCGGCACAGCTTCGCCATCAGCTCCACCGGCGTTTCTCTCGTCGGCTGCTGCTTCGCTTTCGTTCTTTTCGTCGCGTTCCACTCTTTTTCCTTCGCTTCCCGTGCGGCCCTGGAGCAGGACCATGCTCATCTTTCCCTCCAGCCGGGCCAGCTCCACCTCCCACTCGGCCTTGGCCTTCTCTCCACCCTCTTCCCCTTCTGCCTCTTTGCCTTCCCTTCGCTCGCCGGCGCTGTGCGACGGGGAAGGGCACGAGTTGCTGTTCGTCCCGCCTTCGCTTTTTTCGATCTTTGGCACTTCGCGTTCGCTCTTTTGTGGGTCGGCACCACCTATGCGCCCTCCTCCATTCTCCGTGTGGCTCTGAAGATGATCTGCAGGTGCTGCTGCTCCGTGCTGCTCCCATGCGCGAAGCAGCACCATCAGCTTGTCGCCCCGCATTTCGTCGGCCTGCTCGCGCTTCCATTCGTCTATCTCACCCATGATTAGGTCCTCCGCGTCAACGTAAGTGCCGGGCCGTCGCCCCACCTCCCCCTCCATGTTGTTGGTCGCATTACTTTTCTTCCGCTCTCGTATTGCCCTTTTCCCTTTGAATTCTTATTGGCGGCGTGTGGTGATTATTCCGTTGCCTGAAAAATACCCGGATTGTAGTTCGATGACGTCAGCACGCCTCTTGGGTGACTACGCCGTTAGTTTCACGCCCTCTTGAGCTCGAGCCTTGGCAAAGCTCTCCTCGTTTATCATGCCTTGCCAGTGCTCCAACCCCAACGTTGCTGCTCTTCTCTTCTTCTTCTTCTCACTCTCGAACTTTCTCCCCTTGCAGCTTGTCGAGGCGGCTGTACACGACTCGCAGACCGCGGCAATGAGTTCACACCCCGCCACCACTTCGAAAAACGTATTTGGCCGGACCCTCGCCCCCTGTTCGACGGCGCCCATGACCGGCTTCTACCGCAACGGCTTCTGCGAGACTGGACCGCAGGATGTGGGTCGCCACACCGTGTGCGCTCAGGTGACGTCGGCATTCCTGAGCTTCACCCGCGACCAGGGGAACGACCTAACAGCGCCCAACCCGCGTTTCGGGTTCCCAGGCCTTCAAGACGGCGATAGGTGGTGTCTTTGCGTGGATCGCTGGCGCGAAGCAGAGAGGAACGGCGTTGCGCCTCGGGTGGTGCTGGAGGCTACCCACGAGCGTGCACTTGACCGGGCGGGCCTGCAGCTCCTCAAAGAGTACAGCGCCACCAAGGACGAGTGAGTTTTCCGATCACACGAACTGTATTCCAAAGGGTGCGATAGCCGAAGCTGGGCGACCAACAAAGTATTTGTTGTCCTCAATCCTGCTTCATCTCTTGTCGCTCATCAGCACGCCACTTCTCAAACTCTTCTCCACAAAATACTCCCTCGCACATACCAAGATCCGGGCTCAGGCCTACCGCAGCGAGTACGGATACACCAGCTGTACCGCCATTTCCGCCGAACCAACCGGGAGATAATTGTCGACAAAGGTAAAGGCGGTGGAATTTCTCCACCGAATTTCCGCTTCCTGGTGATGAAAAGCGCACACGGCGCCGGTTCTCTTTTACCCGAAGCCAGCACCCCGATAAGAAGCAAAGTAAATTTGATTCGCAACAAGCAACCACCAAGCAAGCATCAAACAGCTAAACATCGCACCACCGAGCGAACAAGAAGTCTTCGCTTCGTAACTTTCGAATCCGACACACATCACCTCCTGTTTTCGCCACCCCTGTACACACCTGTAAACATGTCGACCAACGTTTCTGAGTCGGGCTCGATCGATCGCGTCCCCTTCAAGCAGGAGAACTCCCTTGGTACGTTATTGTTGCAGTTTCGATTTGTAGTTGATGCATTTTCATTCAGACATGTGTTAACGACGTCGTTTGTTCCTCAAAAAACAGAGAAGAGGACTCGTCTTGCTGCCAAGATCAGGGCCGCCCACCCTGACCGAGTTCCTGTGATTGTTGAGAAGCACGCCAGGAGCAAGCTCATTCCCGACATTTCCAAGAGGAAGTACGTCCGCCGCCTTGCATGAAGGTCCAATCTCCAGATGCTGAAGAAAGGTTCCTCGCAGGTTCTTGGCTCCTGGCGATATTGCCGTCACACAGCTCATCTCTGAGATTCGGAAGCACATCGAACTCAGGCCCGACGAGGCCATCTTCCTCTTCGTGAACGGCCATTCGTTGCCCCAGTCTGGCGCCCTCCTCTCGCAGGTCTACGAGAAGCACAAGGACGAAGATGGATTCCTGTACATCGTCTACTCGGCGGACAGCATGATGGGTGCCTCGTGCTAACCCGTGCCTACCCTAACGAGGCGGGAGGTTGAACGATGACACCACCCTCCACGCGCGACGATTGATCGGGCAGCCTGCTCTTGATCTCGTCCATCTCTTCTCTCATTTGCATTTGTAAACAAAGGCCACCGCTGTAAATACCCTTTTCCGCAAATGGATTCTGCACAAAACCTTGCCGCAGGCCCTCATCTCAAGAAACTCAATGATGATGATGAACTGGGTCATTCGTTTTATTACACAGGCGGTACCGCACACGTGAGAAGTAGAGTTCCCAATAAATAAGCCTCGTCGCCTCCTCCTTGCTTCTCCCCTGGAGGAGGTGCCTCGCGCGTTGGGGTCGTTCAGCTCTTCTTGGCTTCGGTGATGGCTGCCTTCATCGTGGAGGAGTTGCAGGTGAGGATCGATCCCTTCTCCAGCGAGAACCACGTGTGGCTGTTCTCATCGCTGTCTTCGTCTGAGCTGTCATCTTCGTAGGAATCACCTTCGTCCTGGGGGCACAAAAAGAGAACAACTGGTGAGCCAACGAACGACGTAGATGCTCAAGTCAATGTGGTCCAGTGGGATACCGCATCGCTGTCGTTTTGCTTCTCGGCGCGAGCCTTGATCAAAGCCGGAAGGCCTGTACGCGAACGAAGAACCCCATGTTCAGTGGATGTACAACAAAGCGTTTTCAGATGAGAGTTATTAAACGTGATACACTAGGTAAGAGAGGATTGTGCGTACATTCTTCCACGAGCTCAGCCAGGACGTGCTTGTATTTCATGCCCTTCTGGATGAACGGGTCCTGCACAAAAGACAGGCGTCAGAAGACGGGATCGAGAGTGACCAGAGGGTTCGCGAGTGAAGGAGCTCACCTCAAGGAGCTCGGCCGCGCTAAGGCGATGGGCAGGGTCCTTTTGAAGGCACTTGGCCAGGAAGTGAGTGAACTCCTCCGACCACTTCTGGGGCTCCTTGAGCGTCGGCGGCGGCTCGTTGGGGATCTTAAGAATGGCCTGCTCATGCGTACCCCCCCCCACATAAAGGTAGTTGATGAGTTCATGCTGGTCTCATGGGCGCGTGCGGTGTCGCCGCAGCCAACTTGAAGCGGGTGGCAATGAGGAAAGCCGTACCTTGATAGGCTGAAGTTCATAGTGCGGGGGCTTGCCCTCGGCCATCTCCAAGGCCGTGATACCCAGAGACCAGATATCCTACACGACCATCATAATTAATCGCTACTGTGAGCGGCCAGCCCCTATGGCTATACAACGCAGGCGCGAGTAAGGTCGATCGTTCGCATACCGACTTCGAGTCATAGCCCGTAGCGTTCTCAGCATCAGCCTGGTCGATGACTCTGCACGAAACAAGAACAGGCGTTAGTTGAGTCAGACACGAAGAGAAGCAAGATGAGACCGTTGATTGGGGGAGGGGGCGACGAACTCGGGGGCCATCCAGAAGGGAGATCCGATCACCGTCTTCTGTCTCTGAGCAGTCGTGTTGAGTTGAGCAGAAACACCGAAATCTAGTCACAGTGCGACACCCGGTTAGCTGTGGTATACATGATGGGGTGTGGTAATTGGGAAGGGGAGGTGCGAACCGGCCAGCTTGCCCTCGCCCTTGCTGTTGATGAGCACGTTAGCAGCCTTGACGTCTCTGTGCATGATCTTCACGTTCTTGTGGAGATGATGAAGACCCTTCACCACGGCCGCGCAGGCAGCGGCAACTTGCTGTAATTGACGAAAGCGTAAATGGAGGGCGCACACAACTCAGCACTTGGCTGGAAGTTGATATGAGACGTAGGGCGTGGAGCGAACCTCCTCAGTGAGCTTGTGTGGGAGACGCAGAATGTCCATCACACTACCACCGTCGCAATACTCCATCACGATCAGCTGTGTATCGCCCGCAGCGTGGCGCATGTCAGAACACAACGATAACAGCACACCATGTCAAGGCCAAAAACAAAGCGTGTCAGGAGACGAGAGCAGAGGAGCGGACCAGCATGTCGTCCTTGACGTAGCAGCCGTGGTAGGTCACCTACGGAGAAGAGCGTAAGCGATGACGCCCAAGGTTCGAGCACTAGTGCCAAGTACGTACAACTTCAGGAGCCTGAGGAATCATCTTCATGATGTCGATTTCCCGCTGAAGCTTGCGCGTGTCCGAGGACGAAGGATCGATGGGAATAAACTTTACCGCTACCATCTCCATTGTGTTCTTGTTCAAGCATGAGCACACCGTGCCGAAGGCTCTGAATTATTTAAATGACCAAATAACAAAATCGTTAGCGACCAAACAAGCGAATTAGATCCAGATGGGCGAGTGCGGAGGAAGTAGATGAGGCGCGATCAGAAGTAACATAATTGCATAAATGCCGCGTGAAATGAATTGAGAAAGAGCAACATTCAGCATTAAAAGGAAAGCATGATGATTGCCGCAGCAAAAGGAGAAAGGCATCGCCGTGGCGGTGAGAACGGACGAAGAAGAAGAAGAGACGCGATGATGCGCAACGCACCCATGGCCAACTACGTCAAGAAGCTCGAACAGCTCCTCGGGGTCCTCCTTAGAAGCCACAGCCAAGAGATTGTCCATTTTGATTCTCCTGTTGGATCGGATTGCAAATGATGATGTGTGTTCACACACCTCCGCGTTCTGTTTGAATTGTCCTCGTAGCGGTAACCAACAAGCGGCGGTATCCTTGCGCCACCTTAAGCACAGGAGTTCATTTCTGGCCCCAGCTACCAAAATGATCCCACAGCTCCAGCTTGTGTGCAAACATTGTGTGATGGCCACAAGCCTTGATCACTGGTCCTGTAGGAATAGTGAGGAGCTGTGAGCCGACTCTTTCACAAGATGAACACATGCTTGCAATCTTGTTTGTTGATATCTGCTGCACCCTTCAAACACACAACAAGCTGGTTACTAACCCAGTTTGGCAGTGATCACTGAACAGCCATCCATTCAAGAGGAACTGTAAGTGGCCCCTGTGTTTTCTTTTCCCTCTTGAATTCTCGTAATTTTCTCTTCCTATCTTTGGCTGAACGTGGTTGGCGGTAAGACCAACACACGCTGGGTCCTCCACGACGTCAAGTCCAAAAGAATGGAGGTGAGCAGCAACGCAGGGGCAGTTACCCCGGTGGACGTGCCCACGCTTTGTGAGTGGCTACAAATTCAGCCCGACGACATTTGCTTCGCCTTTGTGTACGTGTCTCTTCTTCCCCTTCCCCTTACCTGCTAACCACTTCACCTCATCGCAGCTATGGCTCGCGTCTCTACGGCACCGCACGACCTGACTCAGGTAAATGTCCATTTTATTTTACGGTCTTTGTTATTCATTATAATTTTATTAATACTAAATTACCCATGTACGTCGGCGTGTTAGACTGGGATATCTACGTGATTCTCCAGGACTACGTGGGTCCTTTGGCCAGGCCCGACATCCCGGATGCAGGTACCGACAACCAAGCGCACCCACAGCTGTGCGTACGATTACTGATGGATGCCGGGTACCAGGCATTCCGGAGGAGTTGATCGAAAAGAAGGTGGGCGATGTCACGGTCGACGTGCACTCGGTGGTGAAGCACAACTGGCAGTATCTGCTCGACCGCAACTTTGTCCCGTACGTTCTCACTCGCTCGTGATCTGCGAGCGGGATTGATTCACGAGCGACACTTCTCTGTATTGCTCTCAGTGCCGTCTCATCGCTTTCACTGCCTTCGTTTGCCGTGATCAAGCCCTTCAACCCGGACGGTTTCCGCTTTGAGTTGAGTCTCATGAAGCTGAAGGTGCGTGCCACGAGTCTCGCTGTGCAAGCCAACCAGCGACCTCGCTCTCTAATGTGTGATATCATATGCGGAATGCGCCTTGGCAGCACGAGGTGGACAAGTTCAAGGGCGCGCATGAAGAGATCTCGTTGCGACTCTTTCGACAGGGCAAGGAGCCCAAGGGCAAGAAGATCCTCATCCATCCCCTGCGCGTCCTCGGTACGCGTGTGCTCATCGCCACCCCAGTTATTACTGGCCAGCGACCACCACCTGCTCACCACCTGTGGCCACCACTCCTCTTTCTCTCTCTCTCTCTCTCTCTGCCCTCATAGAGTACGCCATGCAGATCCTCGCCAAGGGTAAGCCACCAGATGCAAATGATGGCAGGCTGCAAGTGGGTGGCTAACCGGAGGGGTGCGTGGTTGCCAGGCAGCGTGTACGACTTTGAGGCGGCGAACAAGTACAAGCGCGAACTCGATGGCACGACCTTCGGCAGCCAGGAGAAGGCGCGCGAGTGGTTCTACGAGAAAGTGTACGCCGCGGCCCATCAAACACACGCATTTGGTCAGGCACGCCTCATCCATTTCGCTGCTGACTTGCCCACGCGCGACAGATACCACCTCGACGAGGCCTTCCGCGTCCTGGTCAATCTGTACAAGGTATGTTTAGTATTCTTATTCTTCCCCCCAATCAGGCAGCTGAGCGATTGCCGACTAACACCAACTGCCGCGCACGGGCACGCACAGTACCATTCGCCGATCAACTGCGATCCTCTACCGATCACCCGGTACCAGGAGGTGCCGGCCCTCCTGCCCTTCCTCGCAGCTGCCGAGGCCACAGCGCCGCCTCTCCACGTCATCAAGTACATCCGCGCCCATTAGCGCTGCCCGTGTGGGTGTCTGACTCAACAGCATCGCGGTGGCGATAGGGAGGAAGACGCCGATCCGAGAGACGTCTACGTGCGCGACTATATTCGAGACCGGTGCAAGCAGACAACCCTCGAAGGGGTGCTCTCGCTTGATGAGCTGAAGCTGGAGCTGTCGGTGGAGAGCGTGGCGCTACCCGAGCCCCCGCACCAACGCCTCCGTCAGCTGTCACTCGACCCCAACTACGCGCCCAGGCAGTCAAAGGCCGCCGACCAGTGCTGTGGTACCCATCTCCCCCGCCCCAAGCCCGTGCACACCAATTTGCTGACGTAAGCACAGGACTTGTGCTCGATTCTTCGGACGATTGGCGACCCATCTGCTATGGGTTCAAGCGGTACGCCAACGTGCCTTCTGTTCACGTCATATAGCCACATGCTCTATGTATGCCACGGCTATGGTGCTGATCTATGCGAGCAACAGGTTTGTGTCGGCGGAGAGCGCCGAAGAGCATCTGCCGCTGCTTGACTGGAACTCGGTTGTGCTCACCAGTTACTTCCCCCCCCCCCCGGGTTGAGGCGCAGTGTTTGCGTGCGTGCCATTCTCTGATCTCTGASTCCTATGMTCGGYCGAMRCGTGRACAGAAAAGCTCAACGGCGTGACCGTCAACCTGTTCCACTACAACGGYGAATGGCTGSTGTCGACCTACATCGGCAACAACCTTCTGGGCAGGCAGATCGWGTGGAAGGCGCGCGCCGCGCTTCTGGCTGAGCTCGCCCACCAACAGAACGACGACGGCSGTCCGGCGGCGTCTCGCCGCCACTTTGTAGACGAGCGCCAGGTCAAGGAGCGYGTCAAYGCCGAGATCGCGCGAGYCTTCTGGGASGTGTGGGCCAAGAAGGGCTAYCAGCTGCCGCCGSCCGACGAGGAMAAGGACCGGCCGCGGTGCTAYATGTTCGTCCTCCAGTTCTGCCGCGAGGCGCCGACGATGGTCGCGGTCGTTGACGAGCAGGCAGAGCGGATCGTGGCTGTCGGCGTTCGGGAGATGACTGGGGCGATGGCCGAGGCCGACGGCCCCGCGCTGGCCGCCATCGCCGAGCGACACGGCTGGCAGCACATCGGCCAGCCCGAGTTCGCCGTGCTCGGCGCGGCTGCGCTTATGCCCGCGCACGCCGACGCGATACGACGCTACAACGAGGCTAGTGAGACCACCGGCGACCGGGAGCAGAAGCTGGCCCGGCAGATCGAGATCTTCAAGCTGGTTCAGAAGGAGTGCGACGAGCGGGTGGGGCCGCAGTGGCTGGACTACGAGGGAGTGGTGGCGTGCGACGGCCGCTTCAAGCGGGTGACCTTCAGTTCGAGGCGCTACGCGTCGCTCGAGCAGCTCGACCCCTACCTCCCCTACAACCAGAAGCAGCGCCTCTTCTATGACCTCCTCAAGGACCTCTATGACGACCCCCTCCTCGTCCGCCGCTTCTGCGCCTGCGTTCCTCAATGGGCCAAGTGGTGCGTGTCGTGCCGTGTGTCGCGTCATTGTGTCGTGCCGTGTGTCGCGTCATTGTGTCGCGTGCTGAATAGAGTGGTGGTGGCAGGCTGTTGTACGTGCGGGAGAGCCTGGACAGGTTTCTGGCCCGGATCGACGCCCTGTGGGCCGAGGTGCGGGACATCGGGGAGCGGAAGGACCTGGCGCGGGCCATCGCCAAGCACACCAAGGAGCAGAAGATGTTCCTCTTCTCCCTCCACAAGGGCGAGCACCCCGACGCCGTCGGCTACTGGCGCAGCGTGCGCGACCTCGGCCCCACCACCAAGGCCCTCGCCGCCGCTATCTTCGCCTGAACAGGAACATGGGCACGCAACGACAAACAAAGCATAGCGGTTGTGAACAAGTCCATTCATGTTCGTGCTGAGACGATCGTCCAGGGTTGCTTCCAATTCACTCGTCAGCGGGCGCCGGCGAAGGAGACCTGGACTTAGACTTGGACTTGGCGTTGTCCCTGGCCGGAGAGCGAGCCGGCGACGGAGACCTGGACCTCGGCGACTTGGACCTGGACTTGTCCCTGGGCGACTTGGAGCGGGACTTGGAGCGGTCCCTGCGCGGCGAGTCCTTGCGAGCGGGCGACTTGGACCTGGACTTGGACCTGTCCCTGGGCGACTTGGAGCGGGACTTGGAGCGGTCCTTGCGCGGCGAACGGGAGCGGCTGCGCGAGTGGCGCGAGCGCTTGTGCTTGCGCTCGTCCTCGGAATCGCTGCGCGAACGCGACCTGGAGCGAGAGCGCGAGCGGGAGTAGGAGCGCTTCCGGCGGCTGCTGTGTCGGCGGCGGTCATCGTCGCTGTCTGAGTCGTAGCGGCTGCCACGGCTGCTGCCGCCGCGGCTCGAATAGCGGTCGCTGGAGCTGCGTCGGTTGGCCCCTTCGACCTTCAGCGCACGGCCGTCGAGCATCTCACCATCCAGCTCGCGGGTGGCCCAGCGAGCATCGGAGCTCCTGCACGATTCAGCACGGAGAGAAAATGATGAGCACCAAGTGATGCTGGCAGCACAGCGGCCAAAATGAAATAAAATGGAATTTGGCTGACTGATTTTGATGTTGATGGTCAAGGGTGGCAAGATTGGTGGTTGGTAAATACGGTCAACGCGGGCGGTGAAGGTGCTATCTGCCATGACAGCGACAGCCAGCGCATCCGACCACGTGCAGCCCATTTGCACCGAAACCCAAACCAACCATTGAACCAATCTAATAACGCTGCCGTGCCCTTGCCACTCACTCAGCTGTTCGCAGGGATGAGTCGGTGTAGAAGGAAAGAAAGAGGGCCATCAGCTCAGGGACCATACCTCTCGAATTCGATAAAGGCGTAGCCCTTGCCGGTCGGGTGAAAAACGCGCCTGATGCGGCCTGCCTCGTCGAAGAGCCGCTCGAGGTCTCTCGTGCGCGTGTCGTAGTTGAGATTGCCCACCCAGATCGTGTACCTATCCGTGCTCATCTTACCGCAGTCGATCTTCGTTCTTCTGCCCGTGCTGGCGTCAGTCTTTCCCACTCGGCCCGAGAGAAAAGGCCGAGAGATGTCCGTGCACTTCCCCGGTTTTATCCCGACACCCGACAACCCAACAAGAAAGTGGTGGGGGCAGAGCATGAGAAGGGAATGAAGCATAGCTATTGGGACGAAAATCTGAAAGAGCTGAGAAGGCTGGGAGGCGAGAGAGGCTAGGAGGTCTTAAGCCATGGTGTGCTTGGTGGGGTCAATGCCCTGCTTGAGACGGCGGCCCTCCTCCTTCTTGGCGGGGTTGCGAGTGATGGTGCCTTGGGCTTCCTTGATGGTGCCCTTGATCTTTTGGCCAATGGTGGCATGGCCAGTTCCCATCATCCCAGTGCCGGTCACGGGCGTAGTGGCGGTAGCAACAGGGACTTCTCGGGCGACACCCACCGGCGCCACGCCAACGGGAGCCACGCCCGTGGTCGTGACCGCCGGGGCCACCACTGGTTGCTCGACGACAGGCGGGAGCACCACGTCGCGGTCCTGTTGTTGTTTGGTCCAAAATTAACAATCAGCCCAATCCGGGTGAGAGGTTGGGGGCTACTTACGGTTTCGACCACCTTCCTCTCCGCGGTGACCTCCGTGTGGATGATGGGTTGGATCTGGCGCTCCCTCTCGTGGATGATGGGCTGGATGTGGTGCTCGCGCCGCACCTCGACCGGGTGCTCCACTACCACCTCCCGCTCGATGATGGGCTGGTGCTCGATCACGTTGGTCGGGCCGTGTATCACCGGGCCGGTGGTGCCGACCGGGGCCATCGGGACAGTAGCGCCCGAGGGCAGGACGGTGGTGGCCGTGGCAACTGGCACGACCGGCACAGCGCTGGTAGACACCACGGGCGCGGTGGTGCTGGTCGTCATGGGGGTCGTCCCTAGAATCGACATACTGTGTGGCCACAAAAGAGGCGCAATGAGTTGTTTGCGGCAATGCGTGAGGAGGCGAAACGCACCTTGTTACTGATGTGTTCGGGGTGGTTGTTGGTTTCTTGATGAAGGTCGTAGCAAGGGCCAACTCGCTATATAAACCGAGCCTTGATGCCTGCCAAGATGTACGCTTCGAAAGAGAAGTGGGAGACAAAGACGCTGGAATTTCGACAGAGCCAAGGTAGAGTGCTGGATCGAGAGGCGCCCTGCCTGTCCGACGCCATCGTCGATGTCTGGACAGCCGCACAGTCACAGGTCCACCGCCCCCCGTTGGCCAGCGATCTGTACATCAGAACCCGATCGCCGGTTGTCGCCCCCTTTTGGCCCGAATTTCTGGTGGGGCTGTAGGGTTGCTGCTGGGTTTGTGATGAGAGTTAGGTTCCCTCCATTGCGATAGCCTGGTCCGTTGCGATGTGACCTCTGGTGGCAAAGAAGACGGCAACCAACCACATCAATGATGATCGAAAGATTATACAAAATTTATTACTGCTGCTGCGCTTCCTGCTTGGCCTTCTGCTTCTTCTCGTAGTCGCTGATGGCCGACTTGATGGCGTCTTCGGCGAGCATGCTGCAGTGGAGCTTGACAGGAGGCAGAGCGAGGTGCTTAGCAATCTGGGAGTTCTTGATCACCTTGGCCTCGTCGAGGCTCTTGCCCTTCACCCATTCGGTGGCCAGCGAGCTGCTCGCAATCATTACGTCGCCGCATGCAGGGGCGCCAACGAGGCCAGTGCCGACATCCGTGGCGTTCTTGTCCAGCGAGCCCACGTTCCTCGGGTTCTCGTAGTGGTCAATAACGCGTTCATGATAAAGTCGCTGTGCTCCTCCCACCATTCTCGATCCTCCATTGTGCGACGCGAGCGTCGCCGATCCAAACACAGCACGCGTTCTTGTCCTCAACATGTTGCAAGAGTGTTGTGGCAATCCGATGCGTTGATGATTATTCGAAATGGGGCCGTGGCGAGATGACGCGCGATGACGTGGCGCGGAGTGCGCAGGAATTTCGAGCATTCAACCAACTGCGTTGCTGGCGCCACGTCATCAAATACAGTTCTTGGTCGGGTTTTACCGGGCCACACACCACTTTAGCGGCAGGATGGACAAGGCACTGGTGGCGGAGCACCTCAAGCTGTACAGCGAGGCCCTTTTCTCTGACGTGCTGCCGTTCTGGATCAAGAACTCGCCGGATCATGAAAAGGGCGGCTACTTCACCTGCCTCGACACCACCGGCAAGCCTTTCGATACGGACAAGGTGCCCCACCGCCCCCAATACTTTTTCTTCCATTGTCCCACTGAGGGTTGGTATGGTCATTGTGCCGTGCAGTTCCTGTGGCTTCAAGCCAGAGAGGTGTGGATGTTCTCTAAGCTCTTCAACGAAGTAGAGACCGCTGATGCTGCGACCAAGCAGACCTGGCTCGACATGGCCAAGTACCCGGCCTCCCTCCCAGTACCGCCTGGTGACATGGTGTGGGCACTCACATGGAGGAGTATCGCACACGCGTGGCCAGGCTCGGTGCGGACTTTCTGCGTGAGCACGGAGCGGACAAGGAGGGTAACTTCTACTTCTCGCTCACGCGGGAGGGCGAGCCCATCATTGAGCCCTACAACATCTTCAGCGACTTCTTCGCGTGCATGGCCTTCACGCAGTACGCCAAGGCGTCCGGTCAGGAGTGGGCCAAGGTTCGCTCTCTCATGATCCACTGTTCGCAACCAGTTGCGACGCAACCACTCACGCACATGCAGGAGCGAGCGGCCACGATCTTCCACAACATCGAGAGGAGGAAGAACAACCCAAAGGGCCACTGGAACAAGGCACACCCGGGCACTCGCCCGTTCAGAGGTTTGAGCTCGCGACCGCAATGTTTGTTGAGAACTCGAGGCCTTGCTTGAAGCTCTGTTCTGTTTTGTCGTAACGCTCTCGGATTGAACCCACGCAGGGCTGGCCTTCCCGATGATCGATATCAACCTGTGCATGGAGATCCTCGAGTTGAAGGACAAGTTCGCCGACTTTGACGTGGGCCTCACCAACGATGAGATCGAGAAGCGCATGGAGGCCCACATGGACGACATCTTCAATCTGTTCCTCGACAAGGAGAAGGTCCTTCCTCGTTTCCCGTCAACGTGTGATCCATTCTACTCCACACGGAGGCTCTTACTCACGTTTGCGTGGTGCTCAATTCAGAATCTGCTGCGCGAGAACGTCATTCCCGAGAAGCCTGAAACCAGGGACACGTTCGAGGGTCGCCTCGTCAACCCCGGCCACACCATCGAGGTACAGACCGACCTCTCCTACGCCCGCGCCCAAACTTGATTCTCGATCATCATTGGAGTGATGATGGAGAAAGAGCCTCACACTCGGGAATTCCCGTCCGTTCGACGACAACGCCAGTGCATGTGGTTCTTGATGAATGCCGCACGCAGGAAGGGCCGCACGGACCTCATTGAAAAGGTAGAGCTCCACCCCTTCCGCGCTCTCCCCGTTGCCGCTCCAAGCAAATCCGACACGGACAAGCCAACAAGCATTCACTCACTATTTTGACATGGATGGCCATGTCGCACACAGGCAGAAAGCGTCCTTCTGACCACGCTCGAGTTCGGGTGGGACAAGGAGTTCGGCGGCTTCTTCTACTTTATGGACATTGGTACCTTGTCAACGACCACTCGCGGCGCTCAATGGGTGTGAGCGCTGACACAAGCGGGTGCCGTGCTTTCGTCGGGCAGACGGTAAGCCGCCGCAGCAGCTTGAATGGGACCAGAAGCTGTGGTGGGTGCACGGCGAGTCGCTCGTCGCGCTGGCCCTCGCCTACCAAATGACCAGGAAGGCCGTCTATGCCGAGTGGTACCTCAAGGTATGCGTGCATGCCGAACACCAACACTTAGTTCCAGAATCCCAAGCCTCACTCTTCGTCTTCGTCCTCTTCATCGCCGTCGCCAAGGTGTTCGACTACACGTGGAAGCGCTTCCCCGACCCTCAAAACGGTGAGTGGTTCGGCTACCTCAACAGGAGAGGTGCGTCTCTACCACCAGCCACTGTGGTGTTGTACTAGTGGTCTCATGCGCCACACGGCCGTCCGTTGGGGGGGGGGGAGGTGCAGGCGAGGTGCTGCTGCAGCTGAAGGGCGGCAAGTGGAAGGGCTGCTTCCACGTACCCCGCACGCTCTACCTCTGCGCCAAGATCTTCCAGCAGCTCCACGACGAACAACAATCCCGTGCGTGAGTGCGGGCACGATCCACCTGGTTTTTCGCGAGCCAATGTTAGTCTTCATCTCGAACACAAGAAGAAGAGAACAGGCACCTGAATCTTCTCATGGCGCAAGGCCAACAACAAGGGCAGTGTGCCACAGCCACAAGCTCATCATCTGCTGGGTCTCTCACACTTTTTCACCCTGTTCGCCGCTGGCCTTCTTCAGGTTTTCGCCAAGTCGCGGCCTGGCCAAGCCCCAAAGCCCCACTCTCACAGGCCACTACTACTCGCATAGCAACAACATGTCCACCCACACCGACAAGACCAAGACTGGCACTGGCGCCAACATCGTCCACGACGCCCCCGTGGTGAAGAAGGACATCGTGCACGAGCACCCCGAGATCGTCCACAAGGAGCACCACGTCCAGCCCGTCATCCACGAGAAGGAGCGCCACGTACAGCCCGTCCACAAGACCGAGGTAACCACCGAGCACCCTGTGCTCCACAAGGAAACCGTCGTCTCTGAGCCCGCAGCGCACGAGCAAGCCGGCACGCACGTCGGAATGGGCCAGAAGATCAAGGGCACCATGAAGGAGGCCGCTGGCGCCATCACTGGCAACGAGGCCAAGAAGCAGGAGGGCAGGGAGATCAAGCAGGGCATCACGCCCACCACCCACTACTAGACATGTGCGTGGCCTCGTCTTCCTCCGCTCCCTATGCCTTGTTTATCTACTCTTCTTGCCGATGGCCTACACCAAAATAAAAACAATGGGGTTGTACCGGTCATGAGCGAACGATCAGTTAAGTCGTAAATTGGCGCATGTGTTTGAGGTGGCGCGAGTGTGCTTACCCGTTGCCATCAGCGTAGCCACCGCACTCGCGCTCGACGGGGTAGCACTAGTGGGCATCGTGGCAACACCACTTTCGGGCTTGCAATCCCCCAAGACCTGGGGAGTTCCCATCATCATATGTGTTCCCCGCCAACGGAGGGATATTGGTGATTCTTGCCCCCCCCCCAATCACTGCACTTCTACACTGCCGCGGCAGTGTACAAGCAGGCATTAGAGCTGACTCACCCGCTTGCACCCCTGGTGAATTCACTGGGGGGAGTGAGGCGGACGAAGCGATCATTCTTGCGCCACTATCCTTCCTCATTTACAAGAATCCGGACAGGCGCAAGGCGAGCTCAGTGAGCGCCACAAGCTCATGGGTCGGGTGAGAGATGGTTCTCCCACTCTCGCTCTATTTCACCCCCGAAATTTCTGCCTGTTCGCCACCAGGTATTCTTTAGGTTTTCGTCGGACTCAAACCTTCTGGCCTGGACTTGTCGGGCCTCGGTGGGTATAAAAGGCCACGCACTGCCGCGGCAGTTCATTCATCAAACAACAGCGAACTCAACAAGCAACTACTAGCACCACTACTCCCCTAGCAACAACATGTCCACCCACACCGACAAGACCAAGACCGGCACTGGCGCCAACATCATCCACGACGCCCCCGTGGTGAAGAAGGACATCGTGCACGAGCACCCCGAGATCGTCCACAAGGAGCACCACGTCCAGCCCGTCATCCACGAGAAGGAGCGCCACGTACAGCCCGTCCACAAGACTGAGATCACCACCGAGCACCCCGTGATCCACAAGGAGACCATCGTCGCCGAGCCCTCGAGGCACGAGCAGGCCGGCGCGCACGTCGGCATCGGCCAGAAGATCAAGGGCACCATGAAGGAGGCCGCCGGCGCCATCACGGGCAACGAGGCCAAGAAGCAGGAGGGCAGGGATATCAAGCAGGGCATCACACCCACCACCACCCACCACTAAACATGTGTGTGTGGCCTAGTCTCCTCCTCTCCTATACCTCTTTAGCGACCCCACCAATCGACGATAAGGTGGCTTTTAAAAAATATAATGCAACATAACGATAACAAATAGTCTTGCTGGAGTTCCTGAGGGATTGCCAGTACCAGGTCCTGACGCACTGCTCCTGCCCAGCCAGCAGTGCGAGCTCACCACCATTCTCCCAGCCTAGAGATACCCTCACCAAGATGGGGAAGCAAAGTTTTAACCACTACATCACATCACCAACGTGGAGATGACCTTGCGGTTGATGAGTTGCGAGAAGCCTCTTCATTTCTGCACCACAGCAAAGCACAAGAGCTGCTTCAACCGGTCACATGAATTCTTCTTACACGGGAGAGGTGCCGCCCATACGACCGCCACCGCCACCAGCACCACTGCCAGCTGGGCCGTAGGCAGCGGCATTGAAGTTGTCTCGTCGGCCAGCCTCGCCGCTCGCAAACTCTAGGTTGAGGTAGGCCGCGTGCGAAGGCGCCCACGGCGGGATCACAAACTCGGGGCCTCCACGCGGTCTGCCCGCTACGCGCACGCTTGACGACGACGATGATGATGAAGAAGAGGATGACGACGAAGGCCCAGCGCCATCTCTTCGCTCTTCATCGGGCACGCTTTGCAGCACCCCTAGCACAACCCACCTTGTTAACCCAAAGAAAAGAAGCCTGTTTGGTGGTGGGAGAGATGGGCCGTACGAGAGAGGAGGGTGGGAGCGTAGTTGGTGGTGTAGGGCGAGATGAGCGTGTGGAAGGCGTGCTTGAAGGCCGCCTTCACTCGCCACATACCAAAGACGCTGTGGCCGATGTTGCGCTGCGTTGCGTGTTGTGATCAGACCGAGCGCTCAAACAACTATGGCGGTGGTGGGTCGCTGGGATGTGACGCTGTACCTCAGGGTTGAAAGGGTCGGCGATCACCAACGTGTTGCACGACTCGGTGAGGTAGAAGTAGCACCTGAGGATCACGTGACACGGCCCAAATGAGTTGGGTTCGAATCGCAAGTGAGTGCGCGCAGCACGCAGATGAGACGCACCCGCCATTGTGCAGGGAGATGCCCATCTTGTCAAAGTCGAACTGAAGACCGAAGAAGCGAAGGAAGCCCAAGAGCGCAGCCCCCAGGTTCTCCTCCTCCTTGAGGCCGGGCGCCGAGGCCGATGACGACGCCGGCGGCGGCGACCCCCGACCACCCGTTTCCCTCCGCCTGGCGACGTACGCCGGCACATGCGCGCGTGTTAGTTGAACGTTGGTCCTCCGCCCCTCTCACTCGTCCGAATCGTACCTTTCCTGCTCCACGCTCACCGTCGGCACCTTGTTGATTCGCAGGAACGCCACAATCATCAGCACCAGACAGTACGACGAAAGCCCTGCAGCCGCGCCAAGGCCAACGGGTGAGTTTGTAATATTACGTCGATTTGGTTGGGGGTGTGCGGGGGCCGAAAGGCACGGCAAGGCACCTCCGGTGTAGGTGTTGTTAAGTCCTCGTTCGCTGAGGAACTGCTTGAGCACCAGCGCCAGCGGCGTGAGCGCCGGGAGCGAACGGATGTAACTCCTCACCAGGTGCGACGCAGCTGCGCCAAGCGAAGGGGGACGTCAGCAAAGTGAGGTCAGGCAACAGCAGGCAATGCGCGGCGGGTGCGGGTACCGATGCCGCTGTGCTCGAACGTGCTGGCATTGGACCGAAGCAGGGAGGTGGGGTTAAAGGGCAGGTCGGCCAGGCTCTCCGCGGTCGACGCGTGGAGCGGAGACGACGTCGAGGTGGAGTTGGAGAAGCTGAAGGTCACGTCCATCAAAATTGTGTGGCCATCGGCGACGGTCATCAGCTTGATCACAGGGACCTGATACACCGTTTGGCCAAGTAACAACGCCCGTTAGTTGCGAACGCTCTGTCGCAAACGATGTTGTGTGGGGCCGTGACACGCGCGCGTGTACCTTAGCCGTGTCGATGAACTGGAGCGAGTGCACCCAATCATGCTTGCGCAGCTCCTCGACCAAAATCTGCATGTGCGTCCAGTCTCGTCGAAGCAGGTTGTCGTTGGAGCCCGAGCTGCGACACAAATCGGTAATCAGTTATCAGCCAAAGCCATGCTGGGCAGGAATAGGGGCTTCACGCTAGTAATAGAGGTAGTGGTACTTGTTGGTTTCCACGGACTTGTAGCCGCAGAGCAGCGTGCTGGCCGCGGAGAGCAGCACGACGAGGTCCAGGTCGGACGAGGGTATGCAGAGGGACGTGGCGTAGGAGCCGTAGCACTCCACCAGCGAGTTGCTCCACAGCTTCGCGACGATGGCGCGAATCTTGGAAATCATCAGCTCCTGGTAGACCCGTCTGTGCGCAGCGATGCATGAGCTGGGATCAGCGCGAACCAAGCGAGAGCGGGGACTGAGACTAACCTGACGCTGGTGAGGGAGACGATATGGTCCACGTAGTCCTCGATCTCCTTGTGCAAGAAGACGACCCGCTCCACGTCGGACAGAGACTGGGTGAGCAGGTGGCTCACGCGCGAGTATCGCATGGCCTGCTGTTGCACCGATGGGGCTGCGCGCTGCGGGCCGTGCGGTGATGGTCTGTCCAGTGCGTGGTGTGTGTCGCGGTTGGCGTGAGTGCGTGCACGTTGTGAGGGTGAGACGAGAAAAGTGAGTGGGCAACGTGGCGAGCTAAGCGTACCTTCCGTTGAAGAGCGGTAATGGCGGCACACCCGCGCCCCGCCACTGCTTTGATCGCGCGCCAATACGCTCTCCCTTGCCCCGTTCTCGCTCCCTGAGTCGAGCGGTCGGTCAGTGTCGGCTGAATGGAGCTCGCGTGCACAAGAGCATGGGGGCGTGGGTACCTCCGTTCGCTCTCCTCCTGAATGATCTGCCAGAGCCGCGGGCGGTTGTAGTTGTAGCCGTACCGATTGACGGTGTGGTAGTTGTTCTCCCCGCTCCCGCCGTTCTCGCGCATGTAGTGATGCGGGAACTGCTGGTAGGTGTTCCTCCTCTGAGAAATGAGGTGGTCGGCCAGCTGCAGCTCCGGCAGAGACTCCACCACCTTCCGCCTCTGGCCCTGCTTGTCCAGCTGAATCAAACTATCCGTCGTCTTGTAGTGCCGGTAGGGCTGTGGTCGGTGGGTGATCTGTGGGTTGGGCGCGGCCGCAAGCGGTGTCGTGACCGTTGTAGTCTCTTTCGTCGGCGGTTGGGATCGGGCCCTGTGTGCGTGTGGTGTGTGCGTGTGTGTGTTAGCTCGAATGCACACCGCTCGTTCTCGCTCTAGGGTGGATGGACGGAGATGAGTGGTTACCTAGCTCGGGTCCGCCGCTGGATGACATCGGGCGAGGAGGGCGGAGAGAGCGATGACAGCGGCAACAGGGAGTTGATCATGGGCGAGGGCGGAGTGGAGTGCGACGAGGGCGACGGCGGAGACGAGTTGGTCATCCGCCCGGCGTGAATGTTGAGGTTGGTGAACGGCATCGGGATGGGTCGGATCCTCGCTCGACCCGCCGCGCTCCCGCTCTGCTGCTGTAGCTGCAGCTGGAGCTGCTTGGTCGCCTCGTTGACCAACTGCTCTTCTTCCTCCGTGGGCGACTCGTCGTCTTCGTCATCGTCGAACTCACCTTCCTCCTCCACCTGCTCTTCCTCCTCTTCTACGTCGTCGTAGATCCGCTCCTTGCCCTTGATATCCGCGGCAGCGCGCCTCTCCTCATCAGTTCGTTCCTCCTTGCCGATCTGCGGCCATGCCGCCGATGATGATGACTGCACCACGCCGGCGGGCTGAGGCGCGCTGGTGGTGTTGGCGCTGACGCTTACCACAGCCGGCATACTTCCACTGCTGGCGCCGCTCTCCTTGCGGTTGACCACCTCGCTGTAGGTCATCACCTTGTTGGGATCCTTGGCGATGGGCGAAGAGGAGCTGGTGGTCGCGAGCACGGCCGGCTTCGTAGACGGCGTCGTCGTCTCAACCGTTTCCTTCCTCTCGGGTCCCTCGCGCTCCTTCTGTACAACAAAAACGGACCTCTCTCGCCCTTTCCCCTTCTCCTCGGTCAGGCCCTTGACGATGGCCGAGAACGAGGGCGCGCTCCGGTTCAGTATGCCGCTCACCTTCTCGCGGAAGAGCGCGGCCGGCGCGCTCCGCTTGACCTCGTGCGGAAGCGACTTGCTGGTACTCTTGCGCGTCGTTCGCACCGCTCCCCGAGAGGTCGGGCTCTCATCGGGCGCGCTGGCGGTCGGTGTGGTGGGCTTCTTCGCCGGCGAGGCGGCGGACTTGTCCACCTCCTTCCGGCTGCAGCACTCCTGGCTCTTGCTCCGCTTGATGACCGCTTTCCGTCGTCGCCCGCGGCCCCGGCCCTTGCTGCCCTCCTTGTCGGCTTCCACCTCGTTCTCGCTGTGCGTCTCGCTCTCGGCCTCGGCCTCCTCGCTTGTGGCCACCTTCTGTCGGTTCCTGTTGCGCTTCCGGCGCGAGGACACGACGGTGAACGTCGAGTAGTACTCGTCGTCGCTCTTGATGTCGTAGTAAGTGTCCGAGCTCGAACGCACGTGGCCGGCGATCACCGCCGCGTTCAAGCTAAGATCGCCCGGCAGATAGGCGAGCAGAGACTCCCCAGACGAATGCCACGATCCAATCTCGCTACCTGGAGAGAGATGGGAATTAGACAACGCACATAGGAGTTAAGCTTCTTGGTGCTTACCGTGATAAAGCGGCGACGCGAGATCTTCGACGGAACCGCTTTCCTCGTCGGTGGAGTAGTAGCTCTCCGACGTGTAGCTCAGCTCGTCATCGTCGGTTGTGCAGTAGCTGTTGCTGTTGCTCGCGTAGCTGCTGACGCCGCTCGAGGGCTGGTGGTCCGGGATGTGCGCCGGGGAGCTGTAGCGCCGTTTCATGACCGTCGTGTCGTCGTTGCCGAGGCTGGAGCGCAGTGCCACGCGTCGAACGGGTATGAGCTCAGCCGCCTCGGTGACCGCTACCTTCATAGCCGCATCAAGGCTCCGTCCGAGCTCGGCCGACTTGCCCCTGTGCAGCGTATCGCTGAACTTCAGCGACTTCTTCGGTCCGCCTTCCGCAGTGCCGGCTCCGTCGTCCTTCGCCTCAGTTTGACCCTGGCCCAGCGGAGCACCTTCGCTCTCCGGCGGTCGCTCCGGCCGCTGCAGGATGGCGCTTCGCGATCGGCCCTTGGATTTCTTCTTCTTTCGCTTCTTCGGCGTCGCCGCGTGGGGTGCACTGTGCCCCAGCGAAGATGATGAAGACGAAGAAGACGAGCATGATGACGAGGACGTTGAGGAGGAGGAGGAGGAGGAGGAAGAAGAAGAGGACGGTGCGGGTGTCGATACAGAGGAAGATGATGTCGACGAGGAACTCGAGGAGGAGGAGCTAGCCGATTGGTCAGTCAGTTTGCTCTCTGTGGCCGCAAGGGACTTCTCATTCTGTCGTCATGCGAAAGAGCCGCGTGTGAGGCACTGCCTTGAGGTGAGGGAAAGTGGGAGAGCGAACCAGGAAGGCCTCAACTCGATCAAGCAGGTACGACCGTACAAGCGCGGTCGCATATCTCTGCAGAATGATTTGTAAACAAAACGGGTAAGACATGCGCCTGGAGCGGAAGGCACGTACTTGTACATCCTTGCTCTTCTTGATCCTGTCCTGTTTCTGCTTTTCGGCAGTCTCTCGCTGTTGCTTTTGATTACCTTGATCCGGCTGCTTCCTCCCTTTGCCACCACCGCCTCCACGGCCCGCCTTGGCGTTGGCCTTGGCGTTGGACTTCTGCTTATTCTTCGACTTGCGCTTCCGCTTATCGTTCTCCTCGCCCAGAATGAGGTCCATGGCTGCCAGGTAACGAGCAGTGCGAGGCGTCAGGTCAGGCGCAAAAGCGACGGTGTGCATTGGTGAGCTTTTGCGGTTCAACCCGGGTCGTACCAATCTTCTCGGTGTAGCCCGACTGGATGCAGCGCCCGATTCGCCGCACGATGAGGTCCAACGGCTCAAAGGCGCGGTGCATGGGCGAGAAGTAGACGAACTCGATGAAGTGGGGTTCGTTGGACGGGTCGTTGCGAACCGTGGTGGAGAAGTGGTGGCTGCTGCTCGTGGGATAGTCGAGGCAGTCCTGCATCTCCATGGCCTTATCGTCGAGGAAGGTAACGAGCAGGTCGAGCAGCGTCTCCAGTGGCTTCTGGTAGTCGAGCGCCTTGCCCTCCTTGCGCTTGTCCCCAATCAGCACCTCCTCGACGATGTTGCCCATTTTCCCGACGATACGATGACGCTCTACAGAGGGCAGGAACCAGCCAACGGCGCGTGAGAACGAGTCCGTCGAAACCAAGAGGAGTCCGAGTACCGTCAGCGGTGAGGCTGTTCCAGAAGCTGATGAGGTGCCGCTTGGAGTGCAGGCCCTGTGTGTTGGGCGAGAAATTGTACATTCGCTCGCGCGTGCCCTTCCCCTTGGCCAGCGGGCGCGTGGGGTTCTTGCGCGGGTCGAGATCGTGAGCTTGCCAGTAGCTCCTCCATATGGCCTGTCGAGAGTTGATGCAGTTCATGCATTCGTAAGACACGCGGGACTCTGCGTCATAAGAGCAAGAGGGAGGCTGGTGTGCACATAGGGGGAAGTGCATTACCTGCTCCAGCTTGTGAGCAACATAGGTGCCGAGAGTGTAGTAGCCCATGCTTTGGAACCACGAGGGTGCGTCCCACACCCACTCGCTGGCCTTCTCGTCCCAGGTGACCTTGCACGGGCTCGTGAGGAAGCCACCACGCGTGACCACCTCCATCGTGCCCAAGAACCTGAGGAGTGTTCAGCAGAGTTGTGGTGTCAGCTCGTGGGTGCCTCCATCTTGTCAGACGTCAGTGAGGTTGGTGTACTTGTCGGTGTCCTTTAGCAGGTCAGACGCGACCGTGAGTGTATCACAGTACTCGCGAGTGTCGCACAGCCGGATGGCATCCTCGAGCTTGTGGTCCACGCGCATCACCCTCTCGGGGTGCCTGTAAAGAAATCGTGAGGCTCTGCTTCGAGCTTTGCTGGCCTCAGCCGAGGTGTGAGGCGAGACCGTACCAGAAGTAATTGTCGAGGTTGGAGAACTTGGTGAAGCAGAAGTTCTCGCTTGGGGGCAGCATGGGGTCGTTGTTACGGGCAAGAGCATTCAATTTACGCAAGGCCGGATCATCAACTGTACGATTTTGCGATGAGGTGAGATTTCTTGATCGAAATTGAAAAAGAAACAACAATCTACGGGGTTGGAATGTAACCTGATAGGAAGAAGCCTTCGCCTTCAGTCGCCTTCTTTTTATACATTTGCTTGAGCAGGCAGGTGCCCTCGCGATCCTCCCAGAGTAGCACATTGCCTCTCTCTTCGAGCGACAGCTTGCGAAACCATTTCCATATCTCTGTTTTGGGCTTCTTGATACACCCTCCTTTTGCTGCCCCCTTCTTCGCCCCTCGGTTCATCCCTCCTTTTCTATACTAATCGAGAACGCGAGAGGACGTTCAGGTCGACCGAGTCGAGCGAGGGGGGGCGCGGGGCGTCTAATCAAAGTAGTGTAAAGTCGCTATGTCAAGGAGGAAGGTGGCGGTGGGTGTGATGTCAGCTGTGTTCTCTCGTTTCTTTGATCATCGATCGCAACGTTCTTCTCTTCCCAGACTGCTCCCCTTTTCCTTTTTTTTTTCTCTTCTTCCTGCAATAAGCGTTAATTGACAGGGGAGAGGAAAGAAGTTGCTGCCATGCGAAGAACGTGTAGTAAAAATTGTTGATTCACTCATACACTCTAAGGGTAATACTACTACGTCATCTTCATCACTGTTCTATCCATTGTCTTCTTCGTCTTCTTCTTCTCCTTGCAATCCTTGTGTGTGGTTTCGCCTGCTCGCGTCGTGTCTCCTCTGTGGCACGGGCGCTGTCACCTACTGGGGAGACGGCGCGGGCTTGGGCCAAGACTCGTTGAACTTGTCGAGGGTCTTGGCCTGATCAAAGTTACCGATCGCTGCAATGATGGCGATGACGATGACGATGAGGAAGGAATGAAAGTGATAATGGTCAGCTGACGATGACGCGGGAAAGAAGACGAGAACCAACGGCTGGATGCTTACCTTGCCGGATGGCCTCGGGGCCTTGGGCGAGAAGACCTCTCGGGATCTGCTGGCCGGGGGCGAGGGCCTTGAGCTGCAAGATCGTCTCCTGCTCCGACCTGTCATGCGTACATCATGATGAGAGAGGCAAGTAAGCATGCATAACTATCATCGTTCCGGTAATAGAAGTTCGCCGGGGTCACCTGAGCGTCTTCATCATCGTCAGCATCTTGGACGCGGCAAGGATCTTCCTCCTGATGGTCTCTTTGTGTGCGGCATCCAAGACCACCTCGGGAGCAGCGTCGGCCGGCTTGGCACCAGCCTTCTCGGCAAGCCTGGAGGGAGTTGAAGATGGCAAAGTGAATCAAGGGGTTTGAGATATGATCGAAGTGAATCGTGGATACCTCTTCCTTTCAGCTTCTTCGTCCTCGTCATCGTCGACGACCTTGAGCATGGCCAGCAAGCTTTCACCGACTGGACGCGATGGGAGAGGTAAGCGACGCAGAGGTGAAGGAGCGGAAGAGAGAAGGGGGAGAAAGTACCCTTCTCGGCCACGAAGGGGAGCGACCAGGTGAAAACGTTCATGAAGTTGGGCAGCCAGTACGGGTGGGGCGAATGGTTGAACTGGCGGATGTTCATCACCGTGTTCTCATACCGCATCACAGCGCTGTAAAACAAGCACAAGATCAATGAAGCCAGAGGTGAAGAATTAGTTGTTGTCGAGGTATTAGGCAAGTAGCGCGAGTCAACTAGTTACCCCTTGTTGCCATAGGCATCGAGGTAGTTGGGTGCCGAGAACAGAGTGATGACAGTCGGGAACTGAGTCTCCGGGTGCTTGGCGTGCATCTTGTAACTGTACGTCGATAACGCCTCACGGTGAGCGACACTGGAATCCTCAATCAGGGGCAAGGCAAGCAGCAGCTTCATACCCATGGTCCTGCGCTTCATGAGCGCGAATCATACAGAGAAGCCCGTTCCTGTCGAGGAAATCGACGACAGCCTTGAAACTAGTCGTACGCCCACCAAAGTTAGCCCGAGCCCATGCTGATAGCAGTTCGTACAGGCACGTACCCGTAGGAGTAAGAGCACCCACGAGTTTCGTTGTACTCGAACTCGGTGTGATCATGGGGACCATAGGACTCGATGGGGTCAGACCACAGCAGGTCGCTGAGTAGACAGATAATGAGACAGAACAACAGACGGAAAAGTTGGATAGCAAGTGGAGCGCGGTGATGGGGAGGTCTACCAGAGGGGACCACTCTGCGGGGGTTCCCTGAAGCGGTCGATCGACTTGACGTCCTCCAGCTGGTTTGTAAGCAGGAGTCGGGGCATTAGACGGTCAACAAGAGGGAAAGAACGCGGGGTGTGGCCAAGAAGCATACGGTGGTGATACTGGGCGAAAGACCGCCGTGCACGCAGAAGAACTGGCCGTTCATGATGGCCGCTAGAGGCAGGGCATCGAAAGAGTCCATGCACAGGTCGTACAGGGCAGTGTCGTACTTGTGCAGGCCTGCTCACGGCGTTGCGTTTGAGGGCGTCTTCGATGGAACTGCGATAGCAGCGCAAGAGGGGAGAGGCGCGTACACTCTTCCTTGAAGGTGAAGTAGGCGGTGAGGTGGCGACACTCATGGTTGCCGCGAAGCATCCAGAAGGTGTTCGGGTAGTTGATCTTGAGAGCGAACATGTAAAGAAGTACCTCAACCGAGAAGGAGCCTTGGAACAGAAGTGATGATTAAGGCAACGGAAAGAAAAAATTGATGGAGATGGATCTGATGAGTACCTCGATCGACGTAGTCGCCGAGGAAGAGGTACTGAGTATTCTTGGGATCGCCCCCCACCTCGAACAACTTCATCAAATCGTAGAATTGCCCATGAACGTCACCACACACTGTCGAAAGACCAGGCAAAATGGTTTGGCATTACAATCGACAAGCACTGTGAAGTGGTTCCTTCGTGCGCACCTGTAACCGGCTGGGGTACGTCAAGAAGGTTGGGTTCCTTCTTGAAGACCTGGGTGGCGGTCGAAACCAAGCGAGCAGCATCAGCCTTCGACAATCGGCCCTCGCCCACCAGATGAGCCTTCAGCTTCTCGAGATCGATCTGGCCATCCTCAGGCCAAAAGTCTTCCAGATACCCACCCACTGGCGGAGGAACATCCTTCACCACCCGCTCCTTAGTGTCGTGCTTGGGCTTCAGATCCATTGTATCAATCAATCGCTTTGCGCGTGGATGGCGGCTACAAAAAAAGATCTTGGTCACCACAAACACGGCCCGCATGGACCAGGAAATTTCCCGGCCCCTAAATATTAATCCTCGAATCGCATGTTGGTCGGTGATCCCGGCACTGGGTCCGGGCAAGGCGTGTGTGTTGCCCCGCATCACTTGATTCGCTTCGTCTTCCTTTCGTGAAGCCACAACTTGACCAGATGATGCGAGATCGTGAGTGGTGGTGGTAAGTGCAACTCACCCTCCGGCGACCCTTCCTGGTTGTGGCCGGACCCGACCGTCAGATCTGAAGGCAAGGCCAAAAAAGGAGGAGAGGAAGTACCTGAGTGCTCCTGGCAAGCATGGCGGCTACCTCCTTCACGTCGAACCAGCGCGCTTCGTCGAGTTCGTGGTAGTCAACACTCACCTTCTGCCGCTGGATCTCGGCTTCGTGCATCGTCGCGACGCAGCCGATCATCAGCGACGCGGGGAATGGCCACGGCTGCGACAGCTTGTAGGCCACCTTGTCGTAGTCCAACAGAAGTCCAGCTTCCTCATACACCTCGCGCAACACCGCTGCAGTGAAACCAACAACCACCCATTCGCCCTTTGGTCAGTCATTGCCGCAAGGTGTGGAAGGCTGCAGCAGCGTACCGGCTTCAATGGTCTCTCCCGGCTCCATGAAGCCCGCCAGGAGGCTGAACCTGTGGTGTTTCCGTTTGTGGCATGATCAAAAGAGAAGCTCGCGCATGGCTCTGTCGGGGGAAGGCGGTATACCTGCCAGCAGGCCAGCTGGACTTTCGGCCCAGAAGGCACTTGTCCCTGTTCGAAGACACCACCATGGTGATGATGCACGGGTCCGTGCGTGGGTAGTGGTCCATTCCACAACTGTATATGACGCACCACAAAAACGCACGGTCGTGAGTGCCGTGTCTTCAATTCAAGCGAATACTTGGCTGCCAATTCGCGTACCTGGCGTTTTTATCATCATTACACTTTCGTACATAGCCGGCCTCGACGGACTTGGTGGTTGATCCGCATGCCGCGCAGAACCCGTTTTTCTTGTGCCAATGCAGGAGTGAACGAGCCTGACGTTTTGAGAAGCAGCGTAAGTTTAACTTGAACAGTGTGGTGTGTCCGCGCGCGTAATGGGTAGCGTAGTACCTGAGCGACCACTCCGCCTTCCCACGGGGGCAAGTGCGGCACAATGCCCCGCGGCTCTTCGAACGTGGTCCGAACCTGCACTCCGTCAAGTTGCAACGGGGTGAGGACGCAGGACGCGATGAAGGAACGAAGAGCACGATGACACAATACCTCGAGGTGCGCTTGGTGGGCGGCTGCGTAGCGCTGGGCTTCCTGTTCGTCGTCACCCACAATGGGATCGAGGTCGAACGCGAACATATTGATCTGGTTGCTCTCATCGCTCAGCTGCTCCTGGATCGACCGGTCGGAATTGGTCTCACGCAGGGATTGGCCCAGGAGGAGGACCGTGGACTTGGCGTCGGTGATGGCCGGCAGAACCTGAAGGCGCGGAAAGCAAGCCGCAAACCGAAGCGATCATCAGACTATTTGTAAGGGGGGCATGTTGGCGTATGCATTCGATCGGCTGGGTACCTCTCCCCGCTCTTGCCACGCTAGAATGGGGCCGAGATGCGTGGGCGGCGTGCGATGTTCCACCATGGGCCGCAGCTTGTGGAATGCCAAGAATCGCGAATTGGGGCTCTGTGCAGTGGCACGACCGACATTGCACAAGAGGTGAGCTCCAGGAGTCGGGTGATGAATAGGAGTAGCGGGAGAGAGGTACCTCGTGCAGGGCGTAGCGGAGCCACTCGTCATCCCGTCGGAGGTGGTGCGCATGAAACCGATTGAGTCCGTTGATGGCGAAGCCCACGATCTCGTCGTGGTGGTGGTGGCGGTTCTGCACGTCCGCGCCGGCATCGGCGTTGGGCTCCTCGCCGTCGCTCTCGTAGTCCGAATCGTTGGGATCGGGGTCCTCCGTCCCGTCCACCCGCAGGCCCGACCAACGCTGCCACAGGGCAGCTGCCGTGGACCACGCCACGAGCCACGTCAACGGTGAAGAGGAAAAGGGGAAGAGTGAAGCTCGGCCAGGGCGAGGGTGGTACCAGTAGGGTGGAAGGGGATGGAGCTGGTGGTGAAGTGTGACCGGCCGCCATGCCCCGAGCACAAGGGCAGCAAACGCGCTGTAGAAATTAATAGAAAAGAGATTTTTGTGATTAAAAGCAATGAATTGCTAAAATAAATGAGAATAAAAGAGCGATCGCCTCTGCAGCTCTTGGATTGGGTGTCTTGGATGCAGGCCTTAATCAGTCAAGGTACCTCGACCTCGTGCAAGCATGTCGCCAACCGAATTCAGAGCGGTAGCGAGTTTGTTTATTATTTACCGATTTTATGTATTAAAAGGGTCGATTTGTGAATAATAGTTCAAATAGTTTCAAGAAAGAAGCGTCGAAGATCGGCAGATCATCAGCAATCTCTCATCGATTAGACACGTGGCGCAATCATAAGGCCTTTTGCATCCGTGTAGAACAAACGCAACTGCACAAGATGGACCTGTTCATGCGTTACGAGACAGACTTCCTTGAGATTACCAACAGCGTAACTGATCGAATTGATCGAATTCCTTCGCTATCCGGCAGTGCGTGCCCCCCCCCCCACTATGAGAGCGTCGATGTGCCTTGCACTCACGTTTGCCAATTTCAAAAGATGAGAAACGAGGTGAGATTGAAGAAGCCGAAAATGAAGTGCAAGATGCCGAGTCCACGGTACGTTGTTTGTGCCAGCACTTCTTTGCTGGTTTCACCTCTTGCAGCTGGTTTTATTGGACAAGGCAGCAGCTTCCTGCTCTTCGTGCACCTCCACATGCGCCCGTCTCGCTCTGACCTGGTGATGGTGTCGCTTTCTCCCACGGCTTGCTGCAGCTTCAATCGATGGGGATGCACGCGCGCAGTTTGCCGCCTGCCGACAAGGATCGTTCATTGGCCTCCCTGCGACGCCACCAGCAGGAGCTGCAGGCCCTCAAGAAGAAGCTGCAACAAGCCGAAATCGCCTTCACTGTACGCCCGTTTTGCTCTTGAACTCAACTCGCCTGTGGTCTGTGGCCTGTCCTGGGCTGGTTTGGTTGCACCTGCCTGACTGGCCATTATTTCGTGATGACGATGGATCGTCATCTGCTCAGACAAGCAGCAACAGAGACAGCCTATTCAACAACGGGGCCGTGGAGCTGCAGGTGACATCGATGGACCATCGAGAGCGATTGATCAAGGTGGTGCAGAAGAATGAGGACAACAAAGACCGGCTCATCGCCTCGCGACAAACACTTGAACACGTACGCCGTTTTCCCTCGCTTGCGCCTGCGCTGGTGTGACAAGCTCTTCTGATGAGGGGTCATCTGTCCGGTAACAGACAATAGACATAGCCGACGACGTGCTGGAGGAGTTGGCCGATCAGCGAACGCGCATCGAAATGATGCGAGAAAAGCTGCGAGGGCTCAACGCCAAGCTGGACGAGGCGGGTCTCATCATCGGCCGAATGACGCGGAGGATCATCGCCAACAAGTTCTTCCTCCTTCTCATGATCATCGTCCTCATCCTCGTCGCGGGCGCCATCTTCTACATCAAGTTCTTCTAGACTACCCTCTCCTGCTACTCCTCTCCTCCACTCTCTCTTCTCCAGCCCGACACCACCGCACGACACGACACACGCCCGGGCGAACCGCCGTACAGCGCGCACCACCCGAAAATTCGCTGGCAGGTCCATTTTTCTGATCTAAAACAAATCAAAGATCGATCAACCTAACAAAGCACACCACAACACCAACACGAAGAACATGTCGTCCACCACCGTACGCCACACAACCCCTTGCACAGTCTTGCTTACTCCATTTATTCACAAGATTTTTAATTCGCAGTACGAATTCCAAGTTGCGATGACCTGCGAGGGCTGCGCCAAGGCTGTGCGCACTCTTGTTGGCAAGGTTCCCGGTACGCTCATCCTTCTACAAGCGTTCAGATGGGGCGTGTGAATCTAACACCCGTTGTTGTTTGCTCAGGTGTGGAGGAGGTGAACATTGATGTGGCCAAGAAGCAGGTGCTGGTGAAGGGCACCGCTTCCAGCGATGATCTTCTTGCTGCCATCAAGAAGACGGGCAAGGAGACCACCCTCGTTTCCTCCTAGTACCCTTTGTCTTGTAATCTGTTCATGATTAAATTCGAATTTGCTTTTTTATATCCAAAATAATCATTTTGGTCTTCAGCGTCGCACACACCAATTGTAATTAGATGGCCGCAATGGATTAGTCGAATGTCAATATTTCCACATTCCAGAACCAGTCTGGAACGACTTTGGCGTGCACTGAAAACCCAACCCAACCAAGAGCTGTGGTGGCAGAAGAAGGTGGCGACGATGCACCAGCACAGGAGGCTAGCGGTGGACAAGAACGTGCGCGTGGGCGACCTGGCTCGTGTGTGGGACGGCAAGCGGTGGCGTGACGGGCGCATACGCAGCGTGAGATACTCCATAACGGCTGGTAATTGTGAGGTAGGGATCAAGTACGACTGCGACTGCGTGGGCATTCAGCGCGGCCAGTGCGGACACTGGTACCTCGAGAGCGACTGCGGCCGCTTATGGCTGCGCGACTGCCCGGCCCTCAGGCGCCAACGGCACCACCAGCAAGTACGAGCGGCCCACGAAGCGAACCTGCACACGGCATCAGCTCCTGTGTCATCAACTTCAACGCCAACGCCAACATCCACACCGGCCTGGCCAAAGGCCAAGTTCCATCAACCCCTGAAGCGGAAGGCGAAGAGAGGGGACGAAGAGGTGCGCCCGAGCAATCTGCCGAGCCGGTGGAGGGATGAGGCGTCGATTGGCGGTTTCACAAAGAAGCGAAACTGCCAAGTGCAGCCGGGGCGCCGGCTGCCCCACTGGAGACTGAACAGCAACGAGTGCCATCGCGATCCGCAGCACTGCCAACCCGAGGTTGCCATCCACTCACTCGCCTTCGACCAACCGGCCAGCAGGGAGCCGAGCCACAACAACACCGCCATCGCGCAGACGCTGAAGCCGACGGTAGACGACGCAGAGGCGGACGGTGATGTCCTTCGCCGTATCGGCTGTGGCGGCCAAGTCGACAATCAACCGCGGGGCAACGGCGTCGATGCGCAGGACCAAAACCAGAACCAAGCCAAACCAGGACCAAGACAGCAGGAGAGCTTGGACGACCACGAACTAACGAAGCAGAGCAAGAACAGGAGGAAGAAGGAGCTGAAGCGACGACAGATGATGAAGGAGACGGAGACGGAAGAGGAGAGGTTACCGATCAACGCGGCGGCAGAGGGCGGATCGCGGGTGGTGTCTCTCGCAGCCTACGAGTGGGTGCGGATCCAGTCGCGCGGCGTGCTCTGGACCCAAGAGGGACCCGCCCGGCTGGTCCTCCGCCCCGGCGAACGAATCGTCAGCGGACCCCACCAGCGGCTCGACCTGCCCACCGCCGCTACCGCAACGCCCTTCTTTTGGAGCGGCTCGGGTGTGTTGTGCGTGTAGTGGAGTGTAAATACAAAGAATAGAAGGCGCAGAGCTGAGCGGCTCAGGCCAAGGGATCGAAGGGGAGTACGCCACGGCAGTGCCGAGCACCACAGTGACACGGCCTCAGCCTGGTTGGTGGTACCACGTCGGCAACTGCCGACTCTCCGCTTTTGTGTGGGGCCGATCCGTGGCCGTAATCGAACGTCAGCTCCTCGCCAGCCGCCACATCGCGGCACGCAAAGAAGGCCAGTCTGGCATAGCGTGACGGCATCACACGCATACGACAATCAGCGCCGCGGGCGGTGGTGGGGAAAGAACACGCGGACAAGCGCGTGCGCGCGGGAGGGAGGGAGGAGGCGCACCGCGGAATGAGCGAGCCGACGCGAACGAGGAAGAGCATCATGTTGGGATCGCACGAGTGGTTGAAGAACCGCGACACGTTGCCCAATTGCGTGCCATCGATGTTGGTGCGTAGCGTCGCTCCTCGCGCCGGTCTGTGTGTAATGCGCGTGTACGGTGGTGCGTAAGCGCGTGTTGGCGATCAACGGGAAGCACGGCGCCGTACATGAACTCGCGCACGACAAGGAGGTAGTTGAGACCCGCCCGGTCGTATTCGTCGCGCCACCGCCGCTGTGCCTCCTCGGTGGAGACCACCTCGCCCGCATACTCGCTCACGAATTGGCCTGTAATCGCGCCATCAGCTCTGCATACTCGCTGCTGGACGTGGACCGGACCGAGGACGAAACCCAAAACAATGTAGAAGATAGTCACCTTTTTTAATGGGGCTGAGCACCCGCACGGACCAGCCTTTGGTCGCTGACATGAACACCTCCAGCGGCAGCGCTATTCCTGTCCGATCAAGCAGTAAAGAGTTTTGAGAGACTAAGAGATCACGCACAACACGACACGGGCCGTACCTTTCTGCACGACCCTTGTCACGCAATCGGCACTGCAGTCGCACCGGCTATGGCACTCGAAGAGCGGCCGGTCTGTCGGTTGGCGCCTGGTCGTCGCCGTCGTTGCTGTAGTGGCGGCGGCATCCTCGTCGCGTGTTTCCTCGCTCCCGTCTTTGCTGGTGTGCGTGCCGTCGCGCTCGGGCTCAGGGAAATAGTCGGGCAGGAGTCGGTGTGAGGACGGCCCGTAGGCCAAACGACCACCCATTCGCGCCAGGCACGCACAGGCATTACCGCCACTTCGTCTCTGCCGCTTGCTCTTCTTCGTACCTCGCCCTTCCTGACCACCCTCAGTTTCCCCTTCTGTAGCTTCAATTGAAGTGGCCCCGCCGTCGGCATTTGTTGTGGCCTGCCTTCTCCTTCTTCGTTTTGTTGGCTCTTCATCAACCCCGTGGTCCTCGTAGTCCGCGCCACTCGAGCTCGCGCTGTGGTCGTCCGCGCAGGCGCAGCCGTCATAGATTTCGTAGCGCTCTGCCTGAACCCCTGGCCGCCCCTCGCTGTCAGGCGAGCATTGGGGCACCACTGAGGTGAAGAGGAGTCTGACCTGGTCCGCCCACGCACTCCCTAATGTACTGCCGGCGGGCGTGCACCATTAGACGTGGCAAAATCTCTTCTTTTATGCTTCTTTGAAAGTGAGAGATTTGATTACCACAAACGGAGGATTGAAGCACACCCCAGGAGCCCCCGCGCATCGGATGGCCAGTGCCTCCACCCCTCCACTCACGTCCTCCATCTCTCTCCGCAGCTCTTAAATTTAATTTCTTTCTTGCTTTATTTCTTCCCAGGCCCACAATGTGGGGCACCACCAGCCCCGGCCTGGTTGATGTAGCGGCCACCCCAGGCTTCATCAAGGCAGAGAGGAAGCGCACAATGGAAACGGGTGCTACTTCGTCAAACAATCACTGTGAATGCACATCAACCCCGCACCCTCCGCGGTCGCTCCTCTCTTTTTGTCTTTCTCACAGAAGGGACTGTGTTCACGTGGCAAACAACACATCTTCACCACCAACAGCGCACATGGCATTCATTGAATGCGTTCCAAACGCACTTCTTTGCGCCAGGCGAGGTACGTGAGACAGGAGATGCTTCACCAGTCCTCGTCCATGGCTGCTGCGGCGGGGCTGGACGGGCTGGCGACGTCCTTGCGCGCGGCCTGTTGCCGGAGGGGCACGAGCAGAGTCTTCTCGAACAGACGCACATAGTCTCTCAACGACGTCTTCTCGTACTGGCGCAGTCCTAGAGTTGGAAGATAGACGTGCACGACAGTTGGGTTAGATCGGGAAGGGAGTGGTTGGCACTGAGAGCGGACCGGTCTTACCCTTCTTGCCTCGCACAGGCGAGTCAGTAGCATTCCTCTTGTCGAACTGGTCGATTTCGGAGAGAAGCGTTTCGACGGTGGGCACCGCCTGAGGATCAAAGTCGTCGCACTGCTCCGGGTCGATCGGTACGCATACCCGGTCTGGCATGAGCCACCCAACAGTGTGAGATAGGGGGACTGCGAGTGACACAACATCACAGCGACAATAGCAGAGCGAAGAGACCAAGGTGATCGTACGAGTGCCGGGGTGGACGCAAAACGGCGACTTGAGCAAGTGATGGAGATGCTTGGACACCTGGATATCCAACCGCGGGTATGTGCATGTGAACACGATGTCGTACACAGGGTTGCTGTTTCGCAGATGGCCTTTCTCCTGCATTAGGCGAGCGTTTGTTGAAATTAGTCCCTTGGCACCTATCGATCAAACGCGGGGAAGCTTCGGGTGAGCGTACGATGGCTTGGTTGACCGCCACAAAGAATTGGTCCCATCTGTCACGTGGCGTGAGCTCCTCGTCCTCTTGCCAAGCCTTGGCAATCGTGTCGCGCAAGTTGTTGGGCAACGTGCTGAGGACCACGTTCCAGCCGTCCTCATTCTCGAACAGGTGGGCAGGGAACACTGTATTCTCGAAGTGGTCCAATAGAACTTCGTCATAGGCTTGCCTGCCATGGAAGCAACATTTCGAAATGAATACAGTAAGACTCCCGCTTGAACCCTACAAATGGTAAAGGGAGAGAGGAGGAGGAGCGAACTTGAGCGTGGGGTGGAGGTTGGGTGGCATGTTGATGAAGGAGAACTTGTCACTCTGTTTCCTCTGGCCAGCAACGCTAATGTACTCTACCACAGCGGACCTGGGTATTCAGAAGAGGTCAGGAAAGATCGGGGCAAATCACCGCACAGAGGGGCGACAGGCGCACCTTTCCTCCACAGAAAGCTTTCTGGCGCGGGGATCGCACACCCAACAATGCACACCACGTCGTCCAGAGTACACCCAAAGGATGATCTCAAAGCCAAAGTCCTCTGACGGAATGGTGAGCCGGATTTCAAACGGAAAGAGAGAAAGCGAAGACGCACCACGCAGGATCCTATCCACGACCTTGATGGCGACATTCATGAGGGGCCAGCACTTGCCGCAGATGTCAGCACCTTTGCAGCATCGTCTGACGTCGTCGTAGTCAGATATATCGATATCGAACACAAGCTCCTTCTCTTGCGGCACGGCCCTCTTGGTGGCAACGAGTACTTTGTCCTTGGGCTGCAGATTACCACCAAATTGAGCGAACATTCACGCACCAAGGTAGTAAGGACAGAAAGCGGACGCACCTCCTGCGAGAACACTGCGCCGAGATCAATCCTGCGCGGGCACTCCCTCTGCAAGCCGTCTTGGAACTACATTGGCGCGTCTGGTAAGCCAACGTAATGCAGCAAAGTAAGGAAGAGTGCATTGGAGAGGTAGGCACCTCCTTGGCGTTCGCGTAGGTGTTGTAACGCGAGTAGGTAGTCTCCCCGTTGCCGATCTCAATTTCATATGAGAACTCGCGAAGAGCAAGATTAGCCCCGTTCGGTGCTGTCGAAGACCAAGAGGGTGAATCATTATTAACTTGCGCTTTAAAGGCTTGAATGAATCACGTACCCAACATCTCGCATATTTGCTTCACAGGGAATAGAGAACCTAGTCGAAGGAACGGTTAGGATGCTGCAAAGAAAGTTGATCCTGAATGGCGCGTACCCCAGTAGGTCTTCAGCAGGAATCGGAAATCGAAGGCAGCAAACGGATTCACCTCCGCGGCGGGGGGCTTGGAGTCATCCTCCAGCTGTCTAGTTTTCTTGTGCGGTGGGCTTTGACTCATCTTACTTCTCTTGTTTGTTGTTGTGACAAATTAGATGAAGCCTGTTTCCTTCCCGCCAAATCTTCGCGCCAAAAGTCGTCAACCTCCCTTGCCTCAGGAGGAGACCGCAGCCAAAAAGGCATTGCCAGGACCGGGAATTGAACCCGGGTTGTTGGTACCACAAACCAATGTACTACCACTATACTATCCCAGCTTGCATACCACACTCCGACGTTGCCATCAAACCAGAGCCCAGAGGTATGGCAGGGACCGCGCAGGTGTCCATCTGGCCCGATCGAGCAAATAGGATTTGCAGCTGCCATCAGTTATGGTGTGAAGAGAAGCTTTGTATATTGCCGATTTACATCCCTCCCATCATCATTCGCTGCTGGTGATCCATGTACTCCATCACCTTCTGGTCCAGCTTCTCGGGATCTTGGAAGTGCGGGAATCTTCGCATGGCCCACACCGTGACGCCGAAGAGCACGATGACCTTGCCGCAATTCCACAACTGGTAGCGAGTTCGCTTGTCCTTCCACACAAGCTCCACCAGATACTGCGAGAGGGTGATCTCTTCTTCGTCTTCATCTTCCGTTTCATCGTATTCGCCCTCTCCATCATCGGCGTGGCCCGCCGAGGTGCCGTGCAGGTGATCTTCATCATCCGCTCCCATTAGGCTGATTCTCGCGCTCATTCTCGCTCGAGGTGTTGTGCTGCCGGATGAATTGCGCTCAAATCTGCGCTACAACGTGATCGGATGGTGTTGATGGGTGATTTCGTGCCGCCACGAACCTTCGGTCTTTCGCTTCGAGGAAATAGCGCACGATCTCTGCACGTCGTCCTCTGCTGCGTCACGATCACTGCACGTCTTAAGAAGCATCTAAAGAATGCGTGCCTAGCTGACATATTTGCCTGGCTCAAAAATGATTATAAATTCTTTCTTTCTTCCGCTTTTCCATCTCGTCTGCATCGTGGAAAGAGGAGATTCTACAACGGGGTGTAGCGTTCCTTTTGATCCATCTTGTTGCTGGAGAATCGATCATGGGAAAGAAGAAGTGGAGCACTACGGCAGACACCAAATCGCAGGCTGGTATTGAAAATGAAGCTCAATCGCCGGCCGAGGATGAGATGAAGTTCAAATCGGCTGCAGGAACGAACGTTGCTGATGGCATTGCCACCACGGAGCCCCCTGCCCCCGCTGGAGGCAAGAAGGCCCGCGAGCCAAAGAGGACAAAAATCTTCCTCCGAAATCTGTCAGAGGACACTACCTCCATGGTCCGTTCCCTTTCATTTTGTTGATTTAATTTGCAAAAATTAATCGACGTCATTCAAAGGATTTGGAGGAGCTTTTCAGCGACGTCGGTCCCATCCGCCGTGCGTTCGTGATCACCAAGAAGGGCGAACGCAAGTGCTCCGGACAGGGCTATGTGCAGTTGTACGTGGCCACTCTGCTCCATTGCTAGACGTTGCCACTCTACTTCTTCTCCCCCCTTTCTCTTTTCTGGTTGTGTTCAGTCTGCATGTATCATCGCTGCCTCGTTCACTGACTCTCTCTGCACCAACGTTGCGTGGTACTTGTGGCATTCTTCAGCGTCATGGAGTCTGATGCTGCCGCAGCGGTGCGCCAGTACTCAGGCAAGCAATTCAAGGGCAGCCGAGTCCTCATCGAAGTTGCCAAGCCTCGCGTGCGCGATGAAAAGGAAAAGAGACAGCCAAAGAGTAAGCCCCCACACCCTGCAGCTTGAGTGTGTGCGGCGATGACATGCGTGCACTTGTGCGAGGTGTTCTTCTATCGTTCATGCTTTCATCACCTCAAACCTGTGTTCCAGAGCCTGCCGAGGAAGTGAAGCAAGAGGACCAAGACGATGAGGGCGCCATGAGGGACGATGGTTACGACATCACCAAGGAGGACGAAATTGGCAAGGACGAACCCAAGCCCGTCCCTAAGCCCATTTCCAAGCCCGTCGCCAAGCCCGCGCCCCCGCCGAAGCGAGAGCAGCGAAAGCCCGCCCCCGCTCCCCTTCCCAAGCGCGAGCCGCCTCCCAAAGTGTACGTCGCTATTGGCTCGTCATGTTATTGCCTGGTTTCACCAACGCTATTATGTTGTATGCACCTCCGCAGTGAACAGAAGGTGGTTATCGTGAGCGGTCTGCCCACATCGGTCGATGAAAAGGCGCTGGAGAAGGTGCTGAGGAAGTACGGCCCGATTACCAGCATCACCTACCCCCTCGGCAAGGAGAACACCGTCATTGGTAAACTAAACCACCATCCCCGGCCACCGCCACACGTTCTAACTATCGGCTCCTTCTCACGCTCTTCTCCTCTTCCCCTCCTCTATCTCGCAGCTCACGTGGAGTTCAAGGACGCCAAGTTTGCCGAGCGGGCCTCCAAGAAGTGCGTGAACGTGCCCCTGGGAGACCGCACGATCTCCGCTTCATTCAAGCCGGAGAAGAGGGACGGCCGTCTCATTATCCGCAACCTGCCGTTCCAGGTAACCTCTCGCGACCCTTTCATCCGGCCCCGCCCTTACTTACCTGTGATCGACGGCCTAATCGTGGGTCGTGCACGATAATCGTTACTGATTCTGCTTGCAGGCCACCGAAGCTGATCTGAGCGAGAAGTTCGCCGCCTACGGCAAGCTCGTTGACGTGATCATTCCCAAGTACGCTCCCTCCGCCCGCTGTCATCTCATCATCGGATCACTTACTCTTCTAACGTGCCATCGTCGCAGGAACAAGGAAACCGGCAATCCCCGCGGTTTTGGCTTCGTCGAATACTTCACGAAGGAGGAAGCGGCCAATGCGCTCGAGAAGGTGAACGCACAGCCGATCCGAGGTACGCCGTGACGACATTTTCTTGGCCCTACACGTTTTGTTCTGATACGAGTCGTATGTGGCGCGTGGTGTGTGTTTTAATGTGAAGGTCGCCGGGTGGCTGTGGATTGGTGTTTGGCCAGGGAAAGCTACCTCAAGCACGTCATCGAAGAAGAGGTCAAGGCCAAGTCGGGCAAGAAGGACGGCGAGAAAAAGACGGCCATTAAGAAGGAGGAGGTCGAGGAAGAGGAGGACAAGAAGGTGAAGAAACCCAAGGTGGAAAACTTGGACGAAGATGAAAGCGACGACGAGGACGACAGTGAGAGCGATGAAGACGACGACGACAGTGAGGATATGGATGAAAGCGCTGATAGTGACGACAGCGAGGAAGAAGGAAGCGAGGGGGACGATGACGACGATGACGACGAGCTGGATAGCGATGCTATGGTCGAAGTGAAGGAAGAGAAGGAGGACGATGACGATACCGTCGCAGTGAAGAGCGAAGCTCGTGCCGATAAACCACAAAAGCCCAAGACAAAGTGTACGTGCGCCTTCTATCCATGGTCAATCAATTGCATGGCGATGTTGGTCACGTCGTCACCCGGCTTGCCTTTGTTCACACTCGTTTCTGTTTCTTGCGTTCAGCTGCTGAGGTGGAAGCGGGCACAACCCTCTTCATTCGCAACCTGCCCTTCGGTGCCACCGTGCAAGACCTGCGTGCCAAGTTTGCCGAGTTTGGCCGCATCCGATACTGCGCGCTGGTGAAGGACAAGGTGACCGGCATGGCCCGTGGCTCGGCCTTCCTCCAGTTCGCCGAGAAGACCTCCGCCGACGCGCTGCTCGCTCAGGGTACCCTTTCCCTTTCTCTCATTTTCTCTCTTTCTCTCTCTTCATGCCGTCAAGGATTAAACCTTGTTGAATTATTTATTTATTATTACAGTTGCACTGTTCGCGAGTCAGTTCGCTGCGGCCGCGGCCGCTGCTGAACCGGAAGCGGCGGCCACCAGTTCGACTACGACCTCCACGCCGTCGGCCTCGCAGCCCAAGGCCGTGCTGTCTGCCACCGTGGGCAAGAGCGGCATCTTCATGGAGGGCCGCGAATTGCAGATCGACAGAGCCGTGGACAAGGGCACCGCGAACCAATTCACCACCGCGACAAAGAAGGAGACCGAGGAGCGCGACAAGCGTAACCTCTATCTGGCGACCGAAGGATGTACGTCTTGTTCCGTGTTGTGTGTGTTGTGTGTGTGTCGCGACTAACGCGCACTACATGCGGAACAGATATTTCACCCGAGATGGGCGAGCAAATGGGGCTCAGCAAGATGGAGATCGCACGGAGAGACGAGGCCATGCGGGCCAAGAAGCAGAAGCTCAAGTATGCGTYCCCCCTCCCCTCCCTAACGCCATCGCCATCGCCATCTCTACGTGCTTGCTGYCCAACAGTCGCCTAACCCTCCTGCCTTCCCCCCCGCGCTCCGACGCAGGAATCCCAACTTCTTCGTATCGAAGACGCGTCTGTCGGTGCGCAATCTGCCGAAGAGCGTGACCGACAAGCAGCTGAAGAAGCTCTTCCTCGATGCCGTGGCCACTGCACCGGCAGCCGCCGAGCCGGGCTTCAAGAAGGACATCCGCATCAAGCAGGTGAAAATCGTGATGGGCGACAACGAGCGATCGAAGGGCTTCGGTTTCGTCGAGTTCGAGGACCACGACCACGCGCTGATCGGTCTGCGCGAGGTCAACAACAGCCCCAAGTATTTCGGCGAGAAGCGACGCCTGCTGGTGGAGTTTGCCCTCGAGGACAAGCGGGTGGTGGAGGGCCGGCAGAAGCGACTGCAGCTCCAGCAGGTCAAGCAGAAGAAGCTCCGCGCGCTCGATGAGCAGGAGGCCCGCGACGGAACCGCCAAGAAGAAGCCGGCGCAGCGAAAGAGGGCGCGAGAGGCCGAGGTTGACACTCCGCCTGCGCTGAGCAGGAAGGCGCGTGCCGCCGTCAAGAAGAGGAAGGACATTGATGCCCTGGACTCCATGGGTACCTTGGCCTCTCCACTCGTGTGGTGTGTGTGTGTGGCGCGTGTCGTGTCGCGGGCTATCACTAACCGGGAACAACAGTGACTCAGTACAAGGAGCGTCTCTTTGCCTCTCCACTCGTCGCCAAGGAAGCCACGAAGAGATGGTTCGAATAAGGAACTGGCTAAGCCCCCCAACGTTCTCCTTCCCAATGTTCGTGCCGCACAACACCGCCTTCCTCACAAAACAAACACATAAACCGATTTTCCAATCAGGCACCAACATGTGCGCTTCCTCACCTTGTTGACGCTTTGCTACAAACATGAGGCCAACAAGCTGTGGAGTGCGGGGGCATACTGACTCGCTCCGGTCAGACTCGCCAGACAGTGGTGGTCGTTCTCGGGGTGGCGGGCGCACACTCGCCAACGCTGAGCAGGGGACAGTCGAGTTTGTTGAAGCCCAGGACGAGGCCACCGGTAGCGATCGGCTCGATGTCCTTCGCTTTCGCCGGGACCAGGTCCGCCGAGCGAGCGGCATCGAGCACTGCGCGGTCCAGCTTGGCCTCGGACAGGTCCGCGCCGGAAAGCACGGCCCCCCTGAGATCGGCGTTCGTCAGGTCCACACGCCGGCAGTCTGCGTCGGTGAGGTTTGCGCCAGACAACACCGCTCCTGATGCGTGCATGTGCGCGGGCGTGTGTGCGTCAGCGCAAGTGGCTGTGCGCCGCAGCAGGGAAAGGTTGCGCACCAGAGAGATTGGCGTCGCGTAGGCAACATTCGACCAGGCAGGCGCCGTGCAGCTTGGCTTGGCGGAGGTCAACGCCGGTCAGGTCGCACCGGTGGAAGTTGGCGCGTCGAAGGTGCATTGCGTGGAAGTCGAAGCCGCGCAGGTCGCACCCGTTGAACTTGAGCCCGCCGTGGGGCGGTCGGTTGACGAGGTCCAGAAACTGCGCGTCGGTCACCTTGACCCACCCCACCTTCCTCCTACTCTTTCCTCGCCTCTTCTTCTCCTTTTGTTGTTGTTTCTGCTGTTCTGCTTCTTCAAGCTTCGTCGTCTGCAGCTCCAGCTCGAGCGTCAGCTTGTCCAATCCGTAGTGCGCCGCCTCCAACACCAACGTCTTCCTCTGGGCCGCGTCGCTCACCAGCGGCACGACCCCGGTGCGCAGCCACTGAAGGATGTAGGCGAAGGCCTGCGGGTCGCGGTCGATGAACACAGCGCCGTCGTCGTCGACGGCTTCGTCGAGGTCCTGCCCGCCGTAGAAGAGGGCGGCGAGCACTGAGTCTCCCAGGGTGGAGAGGGTGGTGGTGAACCGGGTGCCGCCGACGTCAAGGATCACCCGGCCCTGGGCCGCTTTGCGCTGGGCGTCGACGAAACGCTCCCGCTCGGCCATGCGACGCGTGAGCCGCCGCAGCTTGCGCCGGGCCGCCTTGATCTCGCGCTCGTGCTCCTCCTGGTCTTCGGCCATGATCAGGCCGAGCTCCTGCGAGAACGCCTGCTTTCGCGCCAGTTCGACCTCGAGCAGCGCGTTGTGCTCCTCCAGCTCCTTGCACTGCCGAGTCAGGTCGGCCACCATCGACGTGACCTCTTCCATCCTGCATGCACCAACAACACACGCACAAGCCATCACCAGATCAGCGAACTGATCACTGCACACTACAGGACTAGACTACGTACTTGGTGTCTACTGGCGAGTGAGCGAGATCGTGGGGTCGACCGAACATGGGTGAGTCGCCAAGGTCAGTCGCACAGCAGGATTAGGTGTGCTTGTTCGAGGGAAGGCGTGGTTTTGTTCAGGTATGGGGAGGGGGGTTGATGAGTGGGACAGGCGGCCACGCGCTGTTGAGGAGAAAGGCGCCAACCAAGAGCGGGCCACCCCATCAGGAAAACTCGGCGAAGGCTTACCCACCCCAGGTGATGAGTTCGCACGCATCCGGCCGCGGCTCGCCACAGCGCCACCCCAGCTTTGGGCTACCCCGTTGGCTCCGTGGAACGCGGCACCCAACCAACAAGACCTTGGTGTTTTCAAAGCAAGCGTCGACTGGGACTAAGTGTCGACTGGGACAGGCGCAGAGACAGGTTTGGGTTGGCTCAATAAGGCGATGAAGTCCGACCGCGCCAGGCGACGACGCGTTACATTCACGAAGACAAAATTTAATAATTTCGATTTGTTTGTAAATCAGATTACGTTTACATTGACTGAGCAAGGATGGTGTGGAAGGCAACCAAAGCATCGGGCAAATCTCCCTTCCCTGCCTCGGGCCATTCCATTACTGCCAGGGACAAGCAGGTGTATGTCTTCGCTGGCAACACCAACAAGACGACACACGCCAATCTCTTCATTCTCAACACAGGTCTGCACATTACCCCCCCCCCTTCCCTCCATTGCCTCTTTCTTTTGCAATCGAACGTGTCCATTTCGTCTCGATCGCGGGCACTCTTGGAGTCTGAATGCGATGGGGTGAAGGTGGTTTGAAGACGTGGACCGACGGAGCGACGAGGGGCCAGGGACCCACGGAGCGACAGGACCACAGTTCCACTATCATCCAGAACAATAACAAGGACCATCTCTTCATCTTCGGCGGCAAGGACAAGACACACAACTACAATGAGGTCTTCCTTCTCAATGCCGGTACGACCTATTCAGACGCGGTTAAGCCTGAAGGGTGCTACTTGCTACACCGGTCGTGGTTACTCACGTTGCCGCGTTCCGTGCACTCTCCTCCTCCTTCCCCGCGCGCAGACACATTGGCGTGGTCGCGCCCTCGATGCACGGGCACGACGCCGCTGCCGCGCTCGGCCCACTCGGCGGTGCCCCTCGGTCCCAACAAGATCCTCCTGTTCGGCGGCAAGTACCTCAGCCGTCCTCTGAACGATCTCTACCTCTTCGTCAACGGTACGACCCACACCCACGCAACACACGCACCACCGCACACGGACACGCGCACTTGTCTGACACTTGCGAACCACTCAGAGAGGACCAAGAACGACTGGAGCATCATCAAGACGCAGGGCACGCCGCCCAGCCCGCGCTTCAGCCACGCCGCGGCCATGTGGAAGCACTACATGGTCGTGTTCGGCGGGTCCGATGGCAAGAACATCTACTCCGACGTGCACCTCCTTGACACCAGTACGCTACTACCACTACCTAGGCCCAGGGGTCTGTTTGCGTCGTGTGCGTAGCTGACGTCGACCACGTATCACAGACACCTGGACCTGGACCCAGCCCCAGGTGAATGGGTGGATCGCTCCTCGTACCGCCTTCGGTGCCGCTGTCGCCGAGAACAAGCTCTACGTGTTCGGTGGCCAGAGTGCGCACGGCGCACTCAACGATCTCTACTACCTCGACCTCGGTGAGTTGTCACTCTCTCCCCTCGCTGCCAGCACTTTGCTTGAGCTCGCAGGACTGACTCACTTATCTGATGTACACACACGTAGCCGAGATGCAGTGGTACGGCTGCGACAACGACGTGCTGGGCGAGCAGCCTCCTCCGTCTGTGGGTCACCAGCTTGCGCTCGTCGGCAAGACCCTGCTCTACTCTGTAGGCGGCGATGCTGACCTCTACGTGATCGACATCAGTACTGCTTTCCTACCGCAGCCACCACCACTCCTTCCCAAGTAGCCCGGAAGTTCTGACTTGTGCGTGCGTTCTCTTCTCCCTCGCACAGAGGCGTTCGTGCCGGTGGCCGTCACCGAATCTGGTCCCACCACCGTGCCGTTCGGCAAGGGCGCCACGGCGTCCAGCTCGAGCTCGAGCTCCAGCTCTTCGTCATCCGCCGAATCTGCGCCCGCTGCCGCCGAACCCGAACCGGTACCTATCTTGCTCTTAGCTTTTTCTCATGTCGGCCGAGTGCACCGACATTTGCGTTCGTTCCCTCACGCCGCAATATTGGGCCAGGTCGCCAAGCCTGCCGCCGCGCCGGCGCCTGTCTCCACTCCTGCTCCCGCACCCACGCAGGCGACAGCTCCGGCCGTGTCCGCACCGGCGCCGGCTAAGGTGACGCCGTTGGCCACGCCTGCCGCCGCCGCCCCTGCTGGTTCGGCCTCACCCGTGACGCCGAGGGCCAGCACCACCGCCACTACGAGCAGCAGCAGCGCCAACAGCGGAGCGAGCGGTGCCGTCCTCGCGAGCCTGGCCAAGGTGGTCGAGGAGCGAAGCGCCGAGCTCACCGAACTGCCCCCCTAACATGGGTCGTAAATAGCTGGAAGAGTTGAAGAAGCGCAGCGAGGGCCAGAACGTTGTSGCCCAGGCGAGAGACCAGGAGCTCGACGATGCGCGCAAAGCCGCCGCCGAAGCCCAGACGCGCCTCACCCAGGAGCAGGAGAGGCGCCARGCGCTCACCAAGGAGAAGGTGCCTTACCCAACGCGGCGCCCTAGCASTACGGGAAGCGTGCATTAATCTTCTTCTTCTTCTGTCGCCAGGCCGATTTGGAGTCACAGCTGCGCGCCAAGGCTCGTGCGGCCGAGTCTGCCGAGCAGACGGCTAAGGAGGCCGCKGCCGCCAAGGCCGAGCTGACGGCCGARAATCAGACCCTCCTCGCCCAGCTGCAGACCAAGAGCGAGGCGCTGGAGCTGGCCACACTCAAGACTGCCGAGCAGGCGCAGGCCCAGGAGGGTCAGGCTGACGAGGAGAGGCAGAAGCTGCAGCAGGAGATCGCCACCCTCCGCGCCGAATCCGGAAACAAGGCCCGCCAGGCTCAGGCCGAGAGCGAAAAGGCGCGCCACCTCGCCGAGCAGCTCGAAGCCGCCAAGAAGTGTACGCTCTCTCTCTCGCTCGCTCTTCACGTCGAGTCGCATGCGAGGAAAAGGGTCTGACCTGCTTGGCCTTCTCTTGCGTACAGCTCTTTCCGACGCGCAGACCCAGCTGGAGGAGCAGACGGAGAAGGCCTCGTCGCTCGGACAGCAGGTGGAGGGCCTCACCGATGAGGTCGGAGGCGTGAAGGTCGCCCTCGCCGAGGCGCAGGCCCGCCGGGACGCTGCCGAGTCGCGTCAGGCCCTCCTTGAAAAGGCCGTGGGCGACCGCGATGGTGAGCAGGCCAAGGCCGCCGACAGCCTCAAGCAGGAGGTACACACCGCCACCACCTTTATGCTGGTTGAGTCTCAAGGCTGACGTGTTTGAAAATCCCTTTCGCAGCTTGCGGACGCCCAACAGCGCGCCAATTCCAGCCAGCAGCGCGTCGCCGAGCTCGAGACGGAGGTCAAGTCGCTCAACGGCCTCATTGCCTCGCTCACCACCTCGGAGGCGTCCACTCGCTCGCAGGTGGCCGCGCTGCAGCAGGAGACCGACAAGAGCAACGCCACCATCGTCCAGCTGCAGAAGGATAAGGCCGCCCTGCAGGCCGACCTCGAGAAGGCCCGCACGGCTGCAGCCAGCGCTGCCGCCGTCGACAACAGCGGTAAATTCTCTCTCTCTCTCTCTCTCCAGTGAACGCAATCGCGTGCGCCGCTTTATCTGACGCTTCTTCTGTTTGCTTTCATCGCAGCCGAAATCAAGCGTCTGCAGGCCGAGGTGACCTCGCTCGAGGGAGAGCTCGCCAACGACAGGAAGAAGCTGGAGAATGAGACCGCCAAGAGGGAGGAGGTCGAGCGGAGGCTGGCCGAGGCCAGGTCTGGCCAGTCCCCAACGGAGCTGCAGGCCAAGTTGGAGGAGTACCAGAGGCTCCTGGACGAAAAGTCTGCGCAGGTAAAAAGCGCACTGGCGGCCATCTTTTTATTTGGTCGCGTGAGGAGTGACTAACAACACTTCGTTCTTTTTCACGACAGATCGAACGTCTTGAGGGCGAGGTCGAGCAGTGGATGGTCGCCTCGGAGCAGCTGCAGAAGCTGGGCGAGGAGGCCGTAGCCGAAGTGTCCGAGGAGGCTGAGTCGCTGAGGGAGGAGGTCATCACTCTCACTCAGAAGTACGAGGAGGAGGTGCACAGGCGCAGGGAGGTCGAGGCCGAGCTCGCGCAACGTACGCTACGTCCCATTCGCTTGCGCTAAAGTGTCGTCCGGCCCTAAGCTTTTCTTTCCACAACAGACATTGCTGAGTCCGAGAAGAAGCTGGGCGAGCTCGACGCTGTTCTGGGTCGCCTCATGAACATCGGCAAGTGAAGTGGAGGTCCTTTGTGATCGTGTGCGGTGCGTCGCTCCGTTGTTGCTCAAGCCACCGCACCCTCCGTCCCCCGTTGTGTGGTGCCCCTTGTCTCTGGCATGGCCAAGGAGGGGTCAACTCTCGCTGTATTTCTTTCTACCCTCTTCCTCTTGTCTCTTTGTCTTGTACCTTTCGCCGTGGCACCTCCCACTACTTGGTGGATCAGAGCTTTCTCTTCCCTGTGTGTTCCCCCTTCCCTGATCCGGCACCATCATCGTGATGTGAAGTCTACTTCTGCGCTGGTGGTGTGGTTACCGCCAACCGTGAGATTACCGCCGAAGCACGAGTGCCCTTCCAGGTATACCGAAGAATGCCACGCAGAAAGGGCGTTAATGGTAGCTCATATTCTAAATACCGTACACCATTTCCGCGTGGGAGTGACGGTTCGCGATTAGCCGTTAGGCAAACCGATTTGGCAAGCAAAACCGACAACGCTCCCGGAAATTTCTCGGTTGGGATTGGTAACAATGGGAAATTCGGTGTGGATCGTCCAAGTCAGTGTGCGATTGGCCGAGAAATCTCGTGCGGCGACAGAGCGGTAACTTTTCACTGTCCGCTTCCGCTTCAGTTTCGGTTCGTACCCATCGTCACTGCCAACCGCCGCCTCACCGCTGCCTTCGCCATCACTCTCGGCTTCTACTGCTTCGAAATCGATTTCGATCCGCTTTCAAGCGTTCAATCGCGCTCTCCTGATTCCCTTGCGAGTGTTGGGTCTTGACGACACGCCGAGGAGGAAGGAAGAACCCATCTTTTCACAGTACAAGGGTTCGGTCGATAGCGAACCGAACACTGCTGCTCGGCTCTCAGTAGCTCAAACAGTCCTCTATCTTCGGCCTTCCGACAAGGCGGAGTACATGAACATCTAATTTACCGCTTCCCTTCCTGTAGAGTTACCACCCTTCCGATTTCGATCATCGCTCGCCATCATCGCTACGGTGTCGCACTAGCTTCAACACTTCCTCTTCTGTACCTATCTGTTCATATTGTATACATCCCACTCCACTACTACTCAACTTCTACGACTCGATTCTACTCCCGAACAACTTCTCCATCTGCTGTAAATTCAAGTCGGTCATTTCGAGTGTTGAGCGACTACGATGGAACTTCACGAGCTCGTCACTCCTTCTACTAGCGCTTCAGTCGGCGCTCGCTACTCACCCTCTACTCACGCCGTTGACGCTCAACCTACTTGGGTAACGACCCTTCTTTCCATTTCACTTTCAATTTCGAATGAAGATGCATCATATGTTGTTCTCCACGTTCTCTGTGTTCATGTGCTTTATGGGTTTGGGTTATCATCAAACCGTCGGATCAAATTCTCATCATCTTTCCTTAATCCTCATGTGGCTCGATGTTGATCACCTAACCTTGTCTTTTACTTTGTAGTACACCAAGGATCTCGTGGTTGAGGAGACCTCGTCGTCACCGACTTCGTCCCCGCAACTCTCGCTGGGCCCGAGCCCGTGCGACAGTACCTCCAGTAGCCCGCTCGGTGTCGATCTCTACAGCCCGCACCATCTTCGTGCCTCTAGCGTTCGCGGCTCCCCGCCGCTGGGGCCTGGGGCTGGACAACCCATCTTCTCGCTCCCGCTCCCACTGTCGCGCGCCCGCGTGGGTTCGTCGTCGTCGCTGCGGCTGCCGGATCAGCAGTCTGCCAAGCACCGCGCTTTCGCCTCCGCACGCGGCCAGCCGAAGCGCAAGCGCAGCATCTCCGACTCGTTGGTGTCCACGGGCAGCAAGAAGCTCGAAGAAGACGAAGATGAGATCGACGTCGACGAAATGTACATAGAGGAGGAGCAACACTACGACTACGGCGCCGAGACGCGTTCTGACACTCGTCCGGACAACAACCAACCGCGTGCCGAGGACGAAGACGACGACGAGTCCGATGGGTTCGTGGAGAGCGGCGAGGAGGGCGACGCAGGCCAGCCCGACCTCGACATCGGCTCCTCGCCTCGTGTGGTCCGCCTGCAAGGCCACGAGTCCGGCCCTCCCTCGCCGCCCGCAAACTATTACCAGCATGGCAGTACGCTTTCGTTTCACTGTTTGTGGCCAATGCAAGTGACCGCATCACCTATGACTGACGAACCTCTCACAGTGAACGAGAACCCTGATGGGACAGCGTATTACCACTGCAAGTTTTGCCAGCACACTTGGCCCCAGAGCCACTTCCGCAACGCGCAGCAGTTCGGTGCCCATTGTTCCAACTGCTCGCGCAAGCGCAAGGTCAAGGGTACAGTTTCACTCCCTTGGCTGCCTGAACGACACCCAGCTCCGATTGACCGTTGTTCACCCTCGCCGACGACCGCGCAGATCCCCAGGACATGACCACCACGACCCGCGAACGGAACAAGCGCCTGAGACAAAAGGGCAAGCGCTCTCGCTCCAACTCGGCGTCGAAGGCCTCCTTCGACGAGACCCGGCACAAGCTCATCGACAGCGACGATTCGTCGACTCCCGAGCCCTTGCAGGATACCCGCAAGCACGCCGTGGACAGCGCTAAGAGATTCAGAGCGCGTATGGCAAGGCCCCTGCCTGCCCGTCCCCTGCCACCGCTTCTCGCCAGGCGGCCCTCGGCGTCATATGCCGCTGACGCCGGCATGGGCGGGATGGAGCGGCTCTTCGGCGCCATGCAGAAGCGGGAGACCACCAGCGACACGGCGCAGGCGAAGAGGTCCATCTTCGCCCTGTTGGCCTGCGTAAAGACGGAGCTCGCCAGCCTCAGGGAGCAGGAGGACAGCGAGGAGATCGAGATGGCCGGCCGCGAGATGATCCAAGACACGCGCACCGAGTGGGAGGCTCGCATCCAGGAGCTCCGCGTCGATGCCGCCTCGGACCTGCGGGCCCACTCGGCCGCCCTGCCGCGCCGTCTCGAGCGCCTGAGTTCCCTCCACCCGCATCACCATGACCATCATCGGCGCCAGCAGCTGGCCGTCGGCACCGGGGGCACTCGCAACTCGCTCGACTTCATCCTCAACGGCACCGCCGAGGCCGACCCTCTGCCCGAGACCCCTGCGCCGGCCTGGGCCTTTGCTCCTCCTCCGCCCATCAGCAGCCGCGGCACCCCTGCGGCGCAGTCACTGGTGCCCGCCACGCCTCCGCCCTCTCCTTCCACCCGCCACCAGCAGAGGAGAGCCGAAGTTTTGAACGCCGCGTTAACCTCGCCGTCGACCAGCAGCAAGTCGTCAAGCCCTCTGGGGGCGTCGGCGTCGACCCTCTCGTGCTCTTCTCCCCTGGCCAGCCCCCTGTAAATAGTCACCTCTCTCGAGGAGGAGGACCTCCCGAGAGCACCAGCCAAGCGCATGGCCAGCCGCAACCAGTTGTAAATAGTTCCCCTCATCACACGTTGCAATGTACAGTTCCCCGCATCTGTGGCGTATGCCGAGGCAAGGAAGGCGGTAGACACGAACACCAAGACGTGTCTACCAGAGTATTCACAAGGCCCAGTCATGAATATGTTCATGAATTGACTGGATGCTTCGATAAGCTGGGTTTCATGGTGTAGTGGTATCACGTCTGCCTCACACGCAGTAGGTCCTGGGTTCGAACCCCAGTGAAACCAATCTTTTTACCCACATTCATTGTCCGTACGGTACCAGCGTCGTGCATTCCTGATCAGAGCACCAAGTCACCGGAGCGCAGGTTGCTGTTGCATGATTCGCGTCCACTGTGGCTCCCCTGCACGAAGCGTCGGTTGAAGGCCTTTCGCTTACTTGCCCTCCCCTTGGGTTGCTTCGGCCCAGGCAGGCGGCACGTTACCTCGGGCGTCTGGAGCACCACCTTGCCAACGCGGCATAGTCTCCCCATCAGCCGGCACGGGGGTACTCGCGCCATGTTGTGTTGGTGTGGTGTGCGTGTGTAGCCGGCCTGTTAGGTTTGGAAGCCAGACATCGCGTTCATCTTCGGTGAAGGCCTTACTGCATTTTTCTGTGTTAATTTCGCAGTGAGATAATCACCAAAAAAAGATTGGTTTCACTGGGGTTCGAACCCAGGACCTACTGCGTGTGAGGCAGACGTGATACCACTACACCATGAAACCTCCTTCTGTAGCTCCTTAGCCTGCAAAGTACACGTACCGTAGCGAGAGATATCTCTTTTTTTATTTTATTGTTTGGGTTTTGTGCTCCTGCCTCTCTTCCAAAGGGATAAGTCCTACTCTGCCTCCACCTTCATGGGTAGCGCTACCTCTTCCTCAAAGCCTGGTACGGTCACGCCCTCAGGAGAACTGTGACCCAAAAGCACAATCTAACCCCCCGTAATGTGGGCACTTGCGGAGTGAAGACACGAGGGAGGTGAAGCCCCCTGGCCCTTGCCAAGCACTGGCGTGCGACATCCAGACGTGTCTGGCTAAGAACGGGTACAAGGAAGAACGATGCCAGGCGGAGCTGACAGCCTTCAAGCAGTGCATGCTCAAGCATGGCAGCAACAAGACGCCAGACCCACAGAAGCAAGACTTGCCCTCGTGAAGAAGCCCTAGTAGCTACGTTGTTGTCTTGGCTGGTGGGCAGCAGGCAAGGAAACACAGACACATCCTTCCCTCCCTTGCGTGATGTCGTTTTCTCCCCCTCCCCCAGGACGACAGAGAAAGGAGTGCGGCCTGATTGTTTGAGGACAGGACGAGGAAGTAGACAAGAGAACAGTTGGTACACACCAAAGAAAAAGGGAGGAGGGCACAGCCGATCGGGGGGGGGG
>CACVKS010000021.1:0-39078 GCA_902749335.1 Acanthamoeba triangularis
GTGTGCGGTGTGTGCGGTGTGTGCGGTGTGTGCGGTGTGTGCGGTGTGTGCGGTGTGTGCGGTGTGTGGTAGCGTACCTTGAGAACGGAGAGGGAGAGGGAGAAGTTGGCGATGAGGTGGGCCAGGAGGATGCCGAGGTTGGAGATGGTGCGGACGGGGAGGCTGGGCAGCTGCTTGAACTTGTCCCAGAACGCGTACTGGAGGGTGAACTTGTAGTTGTAGTCGAACGAGCACAGCTTGCCCGCCAGATGCGCGTAGAACGGATTAAACACCTTCTCCTGCGCGCAGCAATGTATCTATAGGCGCGCGTGTGCGGTGTGTGCGGTCAGCGTGTGCGGTGAGAAAGAAAGAAAAGAAAAGGAAATAGGTACGAGAACGTGGATGATCTCGCGGTCCTGCTTGTTCTTGAGGTTGAGCCGGAGGAGCTTCTCGAAGGCGTCGAGGTAGTCCTCGGACGACATGAGGATGCAGAAGACGGCCTTCTTGACGGGCGTGGTCATGCGCTGCTGGCTGGCCAGCTTCACGATCTCGCTGTCGTAGCCCTCGAGCGCCTCGTCGACCTCGTCGCCATCGCCAGCGGCCGAGCTGCCGCCCTTCATGGGCCGCTTGTCAAAGTGGACCTCGGCAAAGGCCGAGCCGACGAGCCACCAGCGGCCCTTGCCCGTGAGGAGCGCATTCCACGTCGTACGCAGCTCCTGGCCCTCGTTCTTGCCCTTGAGCAGCTTCTTCACCATCGCCTTCACCTGGCTCACCTGCGCCGTGTTGGCGTCGCTCGCCTGCCTGTTGATGTTAAAAACAAAAAAAAACATTATTAATTTATAAAATAAATAAATTCAATACTCCACATAACGTTTTTTGTATAAAATTACAATTAACATAAATAAAATAAAATAATTAATTAAAACCAATAAAATATAAAATCAAATGAATAATAGAAGGGAATGAATTACTTGGTTTTGTTGTTCTTGAGGTCGTAGATGGTCTCGAGCATGAAGCGCACGCGAGGCGGGAGGCCCTCGAGGCTCTTGTTCTGGGCGGCCGTTGCGGCGGTGGTCTTGGCCGCCTTGGTGGCCGCGTCCTTGTCGGCGTCCCCGGCATCGGCGGCGGTGGTCTTGAGCTGGAGGGCGTTCGTCTGCACCTTCATGATCACCTCCTTCAGCGCCGCCGGRTCCTCGTGTCGCAGCTGCGACCCACAATCTGCCTCGCATTCATCGCATTCCTTTCTATGAGTGCGTGCGCGATGGCGTGTGCGGCGAGTGCCAAGAGGAGGGGACGGACGTACGGGTGAGAATGGAGAGGAGGAGTTCGATGTCGAGCGGAGTGAAGGAGTCGAGCAGGCGCTTCATGAAATCGAACATGAGGCCCACGCTCACCACGCCGAAGCCGCACAGGTGGCACAGCATCAGCACCTGAGGGTGGGTGGGTGGGTGGGTGCGATTGAGAGGCACGTCGACATGAACGAAACGGTACGAAGAAGAGCGTACGTGGTTGGAGCACGCCTCGGAGTTGTTGTCCTCGTGGCTGTCCTCGAAGGCCTTGGCCACGCGCTCCACCACGAAACCACCTGGACGTGCGATTTCGGGTGAGTCGTGCGTGTCGTGCGTGTCGTGGTGTGTCGTGTGTGTGTGTCGTGTGTGTGTGGTTTCCACGGGGCGCAGGGAATGGAACGCGTACCGATCTGTGTGCCGAGCTGGGCGTGCAAGAAGAGCACGAGGCCGGCGTAGGTGAGCACGAACGCCGAGCTGCCCTTCCGCATTCCCTCCAGGTCGCTCAACAGAGTCGCACACAGCGCCTCGTTCACCACTGTCACGAGCGGGGAAGTGAGACTCATCGTGTCGTGCGTGTGCGGTGTGTGCGGTGTCGTCGAGGCAATGGGGAGCGCACGAATGTCAGAGTTGTCGTCGTAGATGGTGAGGAGCTGCGTCCCGACGGAGTGGAGGTTGGACTGGGTCAATCGGTTGAGCAGACCGCGCACCTGCCGGTTGAGTCGCTCCTCCTCGCTCGATTGGCGCATCGACGGCGGCACATACTTGCCCGCAGCTGTCCATGCGTGTGTGCGGTGTCGTTTCAGCTCCGACGCACACAGCTCGGTGGTGCGGAGAGGGCGCGTACCTGCGGCGGGCTTGGCGTCGGTCTTGGCAATGGTGACGTCATCATTCTGGCCATTTTCCTTGCCCTTTTCCTTCTGCTCTTTCTTCTTTCCGTCCTGCTTCTGGGCCGCCTGCTTCTCCTTCTCGAGCTTTTTCTTTTCCTCGGCCTGCTGGGCCTTCTTCTGCTTGAGCGCTTCGAGCTTGGCCTGCAGCTCGTCGATCTCTTCATCAAGCTCCTCGGCCTCCTCCTCTTCGCCTTCCTCTTCCTCTTCAACACCAACATCACCATCGTCGTCGTCCTCAATACCATCGTCGTCTTCAATGCCATCCTCATCTTCGTCTTCGTCTTCGTCCTCCTCGCCATCAATATCATCGTCGTCGTCGTCGTCACCACTGGCGTCCATGTCTTCCTTGTCCCTGTACATGGCCATGTCGTCCTCGCTGAAATCGTCCGAGTCCATATCGGAAAGGCCCTCCAGCAGCTCTGCACGCGCCATCCACCAAACATTAACGACTGACAACCGCACACACCGCACACACCGCACACATCGCACACACAGATGCAGCACAGCATGAGGAGCGCACCGCCCAGTCCATCGTCGGCAAGTTCGCTCGCGAGACGCTTCTTGGCGCCGCTCTTGGTGAGACCCAGCTTGGCCTCGAGATAGGCCAGATCCTCATCCTCCGGGTCACGCTTCATCGTGAAGGGCAACACCTTCGCCTCCTTCTTCTTCTTGGTCGTCGTTACCGCTTCCTTTGCCTTTGCCTTTGCCTTCGCCGTCGGTTCCTTCTGCGGCGTCTTCTTCTTCTTCTCGCTGCTCGCCTGGGCCTGCTTGTCGCCGCCACTGGGCTTTTGCTTCTTGGCGCTCGGGCTCTGCTGGTTTGCCGCGGGAGCCGATGAGTCGTCGCGCTTGCGCTTCTTGTTGGCATTATTATTGTTGTTGCTGGTGTCGTTCCGCTTGAGCTGCGCCTCCTTCTTCATCTGTGTGTGTGTGTGTGTGTGTGTGGTGAGACGCATGCACCACGGGGTAAGAAGAAAGAAGGAGAAGAAGGAGCACGTACGGTGACCTTGCGCTCGTGGAGTTCAATGCGCTGGCGCTTCTGGGCCTCCCTCTCCTTCTTCCGCTGCTCCTTGCGCGACAGCCCCGGTCGCCGCCTGGCCATCTTGGGCTTGCCATCTGTACTCCACATCAATAAATGATTTCTTTTGTCTTTTTTTTCAATGAAGATGAACAAATGAAAAATAATGCGCAGCGTTATCAAAATAATATAAAATAATATAAAATAAATAATCACAACTCAAATTTCAGGAATTGAATGAGATTAAATTAATCTGCGTACCGTTAATTTTTCCTTCGTTATCTTCATCCTTTCTTTGAATCTCGTTTTGAAGGGACTCGGGCAGTTGCAGGCTCTCCTTGTTCCTCTCTAGTCGCTCCATCCGCTGCCGGTATGCGGATCCTCCCCTGCCTCCGCCACGGCCGCCGCGACCGCCAAATCCACCCCGGCCACCTCCGCCGCCTCTTCCACCTCTGCCACCGCCTCGACTGCCACCCCGGCCGCCTCGTCTCTCCATCTCTGCTTTCAATCGTGTACCTGCGCAGACAAGAACTCAAACAAACGGAGCTGGCGACTTGCTTTGTTCATTTTCTCTGTTCATTTCTTTTTCCGCTGTCTAAGGAAACCATTCAAGAAAGAACACTTCAGACTTGCGGGCACGTGGACTCGGAGGCCACCATCAGCGCCTGGCCTTCATATGTTGTTTCACGCCTCAACGTGCCCATGATGTTTACACAGCGATGTGTTTCACAATATCTCTGAGACGGCTGCGTCCCACAATAGTCTGGACGGGTCGGGCGCGGTGCAGAAAAACGCGCCAACGAGAGAGTTGAGGTGCGGGGTCAGGGTGAAGCTTGTGTTAGGTGCAAACATACGCCCACCGTCCTCTTCAAGAGCGGCGGTGGTACCCATTCAGTGCACTTGGGAAGGTCTGAGGGAGCCGACAATCTCTAAGCGGGAGTCCCTCTCAAGAGGGAGCTCGGGGACCAGAAACGACACTCGCGCGCTTTAGGGACCGGAGAGCTGGCACACGACCGCACGGTTTCACGACCTGCGCGATGCCCACACCACACACTCCGCCCCGCGCCTGGTGAAACGACCCGGGTGGCTAGCAACTATCAGTTCAATACACAAAGCCGTCATCGACAGGCAACTCAATTCAGACTACTCTCACCCTGACCCCTCCTTTTGGCTCCTGCAGGGTCGCCTGGAGGTACCCGCAACCACCTCCTCTGGCCTGTTGGGTCCCTGGTCTTGAAAAACAGCAATGTTTCTGGCCTAAGAATTGGTGGCGTGTTGACGGCGCGGGCCGAGCTTGCGGTCCAGGGAGGGGGCCGCTTCCTCACGCCCCGCCACCACCAGGCGACGGTCGCGGGGCAGCACAAAGCGCAGCAGCCAGGCGAGATAGGCCCGGCCGGCCTCGCGCTGTGCCTCGAATCGCTCCTGCGTGTCGTCTGTGCAGCACCGCTCGATGAACCGCGCCTCGCGGCTCAATACCACCTCCTCGTCCTCACCCCGCTCGTCCGGCCTGAAGCCGATCTCTTCCTCTTCATCTCCGTGACCATCTTCTTGGTGTTGATGTTGATCGTAGAAGGCGGCGGTCAGGGCCGACGAGTGGGGCAGGAGGTACTTGATCCAGTGGTCCATGACAAAGCGGCGGTGGACCCACAGGGCCTCGTGGCCCGGGTAGACCACGATCAGCTTTCGGCACAGCCAGAACTCGCGGCGCCACAGCCCGACCACCTCCTCCCTCCTAGCGGTAGTCCCTTGCAGGGTGAGCGCACTCTTCAACTACCAACGACCGCACACAGCAGAGGCACGACACACGCTCGTAATGGGCAGGAGGGAGGAGTGTACGATGACGGTGGGGCCGGGGTGTCGGGTTTGGCGTAGAGCTGCGGGTCGGGTCGATAGACCGGCGAAGTCGCATCCACGAAGCCGCTCACGTGCAGCGCTCGCAGCAGAAGCGCCTGTGCCGCGTCGCGATATGTGCCACAATTCGGCGACCAGTCAGGGCAATCACCGAAAAAGAGCGAAGGCCAGCAGTAGTGTAGAGTACCTGTCTGTGGTGCCACCCAGAGTGGTCGCCCACATAGCGCCTCCCCCAGGTCTCCAGGTGTCGCAGTTCCTTGGTCACCTGCGCCAGGCCCATGCTGGCAGTACCAGAGCACCAAAGTCAGCCGTCAGTGGTATGTGGGCGCTCGCATTAAGGCCGTCTGAGGGCTAGAGGCACGTACGTGTGGGTGAGCAACAGGCGGTGCGTCCACGCGTGGTAGTTCTTGGGATACTGCTGCGCCACGGAAAGACAAGCATCCAGGTCGCCCTGAATCACCTCCTGATAACGGCATTCATTAGACGCGGTCTGCGTGTGCGGTCGTGTGCTGTGTTGCGTGTGTGGAACTGAACCTGCGACATAGGCGCGTCGCTGTGACTGGCGTGATGGTGCAGAAGCCATCGGCGGTGCGCCCAGGTCTCTCCGCTCTTGGGATGTTTGGACATGACGAGGTTCACCAACCTGTGTTGTCCAAACAAAATCATGGCGAGGGCACATGTAAGCGTGCCATTGCGACGTGTCGTTGACGTGGCCTAGTCAAACGCACTTGTATTCCTGTCCAATGGACGAGTGTGTCTCTGTGATGAGCCGCTTGCGCACATTCCAGGCCGTGTAGTTGTCGGCGTTGATGAGCAGCACCACCCTCGAAAGCTCGTTCACCTGCTGGCCCCAATCCTATAAGGTGGAGATGGTTGCAATCGGTCAGGCTTCGCGCACGACACGACACGCGTACGACACAACAGCCACGCACCTGCTGTTGGTGTGGCTGAGGAATGCGGAGGAGCGGAATGAGGGTGGTCCAGGCGTGTTGGTAGAGCGGGGGAAGAGCCCAGAAGGCCATGCCCAACCTTCCCTCCCACGCAAAGAACGGGCGGCCCAGCTCGCCGTCGGTTGGCGCATCGTCGTCACTGTCCGTGCTGCCACCGTAGGCTCCGGCGTCGGCATACGGCACGAACCCGAGCTCTTTACTGCGTTATTAATATTATTAATTATATTTTGTAAAAAAGATTCAAATAATTAATAATATTAAAAAATGAATGGGGCTACTGATTAAATCTACAAACAATAAAATGATAAAACGGGGGGAGGGGTTACAGATTTTGGTGTCGTTGGAGGAGGCGGCAGAGGCGCTGGTAGAGGGCAGCTCCGTCCGGTTCCTGCTCTTCGTTGTGCTGCCCCTCCAAGTCGGATCGAGAAGTCTTGTTCAAGTTCTTTGTGCGAAATGCTGCCTCCAACATCTTTTCCTCTCTTTATCGACGAATATTTCTTTGGTGGTCTGGCCCAACCACTTCCCGTAACATAAGTTGAGCGGTGTGAAGGAAAGAATATCTATTTAAAAGAGAGAACATATGTTCTAAAATTGTACTAGACGTCTGTGAAGAAAGTTATTACACCATCTCGACGGGAGTGGTGGCGGCGACGGCGGCGGCCTCGTTCCTCCGCACGGCCTCGGCGGTGGCCAGGTCACGGCGGGCCTGCTTGGCGGCCTTGTACTTCTCGGCACTCACGATCTTCTTGCCGATGGGCCACAGCGCAAAGATGGCCATCTTGGGGAAGTTGAGCGCCGACGGAAGGCCGATGATGGTGAGCGCCTGCACGATGCACATGCCCAGCAGCATGACCGAGATCGGGATGCCGAAGAAGATGGCCCAGATGACGTTGGCCGCGATGGTGAGCGGCGACTTGGGGTTGCGCAGCGGGTTCTTGCCGCGACCCGAGGCCGGCACGGCCTTGTAGCCGATGGGGCAGAAGGCGTAGCGCGCCACCTTGAGCAGCTCCCACGCCACCGGGAGGCCGATGATGGTGAGGGCAAAGGAGATGGCGGCGACGACGAAGAGCAGGGCGAGCGGGATGCCGGAGAGGAGGATCCACACGACGCGGCGGATGGCGAGCAGCGGTCCGTGGTTCATGCGGGCCTTGAGGCGGCCCAGGAAGCCCTGCTTCTTGACTGGCGTCGACACCGTCGTGTTGGTGGCAACGGCTGGGGTGGCTACAACGGGTGTCGACATGTTTTGGTAGGAGTGGGGTGGGAAGGGATAGAGGAGTAGGGCTGGTTGTGTGGTATTTAGGTATAATGATTGTTGTTGGTGGTGGGACTTTATAAAGGGGATCAATCTGAGGTCCGAGGTGTGAGCACTTGCCGTAGTTTAGGGGTACGCCTGGAGTGGCGTACATCCCGCGAAGAACTGGTCGTCATCTTCTGCAGGCGCGGCCAGCAAATTCCATGATAAGGTGTGGATTGACGGAAACCGCACTGCAACGAAGGACCGCTAGCTGGTCAACTGATCACTCTTGATGTGGGACTCCGTTGTACACTGACTGGGATACTCTATCTATAACCTCTATCGATACCCTTCCCCTTCTGTACGTCACTGGGATAGCTAAGGTGTTGTAGTGCACAAGAAAGGATTGTTTCAAATCGAAACGATAGCTCTCTATCGCGTACTATATTCAAAGAGCGGATGACACAGTTGTCTTGTTTAGAACAGGGCGGAGAAGAGGGAGAAGGGGGCGAGGCTCGCGGCAGCGGAGGTGTCAAGGTAGAAATCATCCACGTAGGCCCCGTTGGAGTTGCCCACCAGGACGGGCGTCGGCGAGGGCACGCTGACGCTCTCCTCTCCCACGAGGGCATTGGCGTTGTTGGCCGTGGCGACGGTCTGGGCGAAGGCCAGCGAGAGGCCGAGGAGGAAGAAGGCGATGGCGACGATCAGCTTGTTCATCTTGTTGGGGTGGTGAGGATTGGTGTTGGGGAGTAGCTATGGGTGGTTGGATGTTGCGATTGTAGTGTGAACTCAAAGTGAAGCAAGATTGGCGGTTTTATGTGAAGTCCACCACTGCGACAGAAGGGAGCCAAAGCAAATACCTAGTTCCAGAAATCCTGGTGAAATCTGACACTCAAATTTCCATGTTGCCCTCGTGCACACTCTGCCCACCGAACCAGGCCGGCCCGGCAAACGCTGCTACCCAGAGACTTACACACGAATGCTCCACTGAGCAGGAGGAAATCCCTCCTCCGACTTTCTGCGCCATGTATGGCAATTGGTACGGCCAAAAGACTTCTGTTCCGATCTTGTCTGCTCCCCAGCAACAAGGGGACGCTAGTAATCGAGTCGGCCCAATAACTGTTAACCAATCGGCAGTTTTGGGAACAAAGCGAAACTGTGTAAAAACAAAAAATAAATAATAACATAATAAAAAAACATGGAGGGGAGAGCAGCGGGTGGGGCCTTCCTGGAGGCGGTGGCTGCTGGCGTGCAGCGCGTGCAGCAGCTCTGGGGCGCTCCCGCACCACTTTTAGCATCAAGTCTCATTTTGGGTAGGTGTCGTAGCATCTTCATTGCACTCCTCCAGATTCTTATTATTTGCCAATCTTTATTTATGGGCAGGAGAAGACGTGCAACAGGCGAGTCTCTGGAGTCTGCCTCCGGTACGTGCGTTGTTGTTGTCCACCATTTCTCTTGTTCTGCCTCGTCTTTTGTGTAATTCGAATTACCAAATAAATAAATATTATCATAATATATATATATATTATATATATTTATCGGGGCATATGAGCAGGAGGTGCTGGTGCACGTGCTATCGTTCGTGGCCAACGCGCGCGACCTCTGCTCCGTTTCCCTGGTGCGGCCGAGGACTCCTCCCTCCGTAGCCATCAGTGGCCGCCTAACGTGTGGCTAACCTGACAGGCATGCCGAGCGTTGGCGGCGGTGAGCCGGGACGATGCGCTGTGGAAGCCGCTCGGTCACCCATCGTGGGCCGGCCACCACGTCGCCAGGTTGGTCGACTCTTTGCGCACGCTCCGTCCCCTGACATGCGTCGTTTGTTGAGCATACAAACGGAGCAGGGAAAACGGCGGATGGAAGGGCGCCTACATGACGTGGCTACGCACCGCTGTCTTGCAGTTCAGGCACGCTCCAGGACTCGCACCACGCACCAACCCAAAGGCAACTCAAACGCAACCCAACCAGCTGACGCTGGCGCCTGCGCGCATACAGGAAGGGGAAACGTTCTACGACGCTACCTCTCCAACCGGGCGTGGGGCCATATCGCCAGCACGACTACACGGCCAAGGTGATCCTGCTAGGGGACTGGTACGGCATTTGTCCTCCCCTCCATCCCCCAGTCGAAATTGATATCGCTAACAACGCCCCCACAGTGGAGTGGGCAAATCGTCGATCCGACAGCGGTTTATTCGTGATTCGTTTACTGATCATTTGCCCAACATTGGCGCTGCGTTCGCAATGCGCGTTGTCAACTGGCGTGGCTTTCGAGTTAAGGTGGGCCGGCGGACCACGCACCGCATCGGCTGATTTTATTATTATGATTGAAACCACACGACTAACTCGTAATGTTGTGTTCAGTTGGAAGTGTGGGACACACAAGGAGCTGAGCGGTTCAGATCGATGCCGCCGATGTACTTCCGTATGGCGCACGGTGTGGTACTGACCTACGACATCACCCAGCCGTCGACCCTCGAAAACAATGTCACATTTTGGGTGAGGGAAATAGACAGGTACACGCCTTCACCCACTGCCGTCATCCCCCTGGTGCAAGGCAATAGACATAGTGCACCGCCACCACCAGGCATGGGTTAGAGGGAACGCATGTGGTGCTGGTGGGCAACAAGACGGACCTGGCCTCCACCAAGCGCGCTGTGGCCGAGCCCGAGGCCAGGTATAGAAGTTGAACTACTTCCCCAACCTTCATCATCACTCATTGTGCCTTTTCTTGGGGCAACGTGGCAGGCGGAAGGCAGAGGAGTTGGGCGCGTCGTTCTGCGAGTGCTCAGCCAAGACCGGCGAGGGCGTGGCCGAGGCGTTCGACCTCCTCGTGGAGAGCCTGATGAGCGGCTGGCAGCGTGTGGCTGGGATGGCGACTCCGACACACGTGCCCAGCGAAGCCCTCCTCGCCCAGCTCTTCCCTCAGCCCGCCACCAGCCCAGGCGCCAGCATCCAGCAGCAGCAGCAGCAGCCACAAAGGTGTGCCCTTCAGTGATGATGGATTGGGTGAGTGATGTGTGCAATTTTTCATTACCACCATGATAGAGTCTTCTAGAAGTAGTTCTGGAGGTTGGCCATGAGGCGGTTGGGGTCGGTTCCGTCGGACTTGGGTTCGAGGAGGTAGATGTAGTTGCCCCACCAGGGACCAGCGGCCCACCAGGTCCAGCCATTCCACACGTCCTTGTTGGCCTGATTGCACGTAAATCTGTGAATCAAGCTGGCTGCACCGTTAAGCTCTTAATGGTGATCGGTGGCGTACGTTGATGTAAGTCATGAGGCGGTTGAGCAGCGGCAGGCATTGGTCCGAGTCGTTGATGCCGAACGAACCCAAGAACACCTTACTGCACGGAGTATATGTAGTTGCATGTGAGACCACAAAGTTCGACGAAGAAGAGTGATGTGGGGGACTTACACGCCGAGCGAGCGCGCCCATTGGGTCACGCCGCCAAAGAGGGCGTCGACGTTGATGTCCGGTTGGCACACGGTGGTGCCGCCCTGGCCGTCGAAGAACTGGTGCATCTCATACCTGGCGTGGAAAGAAAGGCTTCACTCAGCTGGTGAATGTTGGTTCTCCCCGGACAGAAGCTGGCGTACATGAAGTTGTTGAGCGGGTCGGTAATGTTGCCGGGACCGAGCCACAGGCTGTTAGTGCCCACCCACGAGCTCACCGCCGAGTAGTCACTCCCACTGACCGTAACAGGTTGCTGCCACAGATGCGTGTGAGTGTCGTGTGCAGGTTTAGAGAGGCGATGAGGAAAAAGAGAGAGGGATGGGCTGTACAGTGGCCCCGGCACCGCGGACACCGGCGATGGCGGCGTTGGCGCCCAGCAGGGCGTCCAGGTAGGACACGCCGTAGGGCTGGTTCATGGTGCCAAAGATGACGCGCGGGTTGGTCTTAAAGACGCCCGCGAGGCGGTACCACAGGTTGGTAATGGTGTTGTACGGCACGGCCGCCGAGCCCAGCAGCTGGCCCCTATACCGGTGATAGTTGTGGATGTCGATCACGCAGTACATGCCCTTGGTGTTCGTAACGTAGTTCACGCTTGACGTCTGCAACGAACAACACATCACCAGTTTGATTGATGCAACGCGCACGTACACGTCGGCACAAGATGATGACACGTACGAGGTAGCCGAGGTAAGTGGCGTCGAGGGCACCGTTAAGGGTGGGCTGGAGGCGCTCCCAGGTGATGGGTACGCGAATGGTGTTCATGCGCTTGGCCGCGAAGTAGTCTAGCGAGGCCTCGCTGATGAGAGGGTAGTTGACCCACGCCTGGCCGGGGAGGACGTTGGGCGTGAGGCCCAGAGCGGCCTCGTTCACGCCAAAGTACTGTGGGCGGCCGGTCACGACGGGAGCGCGGGAGGCAGACGGACTCGCGGCACGGCTGACCGACGGCGTGGCGCTGCGGCTCGGCGCGCGGCTGGTCGAAGGGGTAGGGCTGCGGGTGATCGAAGGGGTCGGCGTGCGGCTTGGGCTGCGGCTGGTAGAGGGGGTAGGTGTGCGGGTGCTGGTCGGGCTCGGAGTAACCGCCGCGGGGAAGTAGCCCTGGAGGATTCCCATGATGCGATTGCGGTCAGTGCCGTCGGCCTTGGGCTCGATCAAGTTCACGTAGTCCTCGGGCCACCACGGACCGGCCGACCACCATGTCCACCCATTCCACACATCCTTGTTGGCCTAGTTGAACATGTTAATGGGAGTTTTTTAGTGGGAATTCCAAGAGTGTGAGTATCTGATGAAACTCTAGGGAAGAGGTGGCACCTTAAGGAAGGTCATGATGCGGTTAAGAAGGGCAATGCACTGGTCTGAGTCGTTGAGGCCGAACTCGCCCAGGAAGATCTTACTGGTGATGAGAAGCTCACGCAGATGAGTGGATTGGGGAAGTCCGGTCTGGGAGGGGGAAACGTACACGCCATTGTTACGAGCCCAAGTGGTGGTGGCGGCGAAGTTGCCCTCAACGTCCCAGGTGGGCACACAGATGGTGCTACCACCCTGATTGTCAAAGTACTGATGCATTTCGTACATCCTGGGTAGAATCGCCTTGAGCCGAATGCTGCATCATGGTACTGGAGTCGTCTCCGTACCAGTTATTGAGGGGGTCGGTGATGTTGGAGGGACCCATCCACAGGCTGTTGGTGCCCACCCACCCGGACACGCCAGAGTAGTCATTGCCGCTGATTGTGATCAGTTGCTGTTGCACTGTTGGTCAGCTCATGACACACACAAACACACGCGCCACCACATTTTCGCACACGTTATTTGACGTACAGTGGCGCCTGCGTCTCGGATGCCCTTGATAGCGGCGTTAGCGCCAAGCCTGGCAGCGAGGTAGGTGATGCCGTAGGGCTCGTTCATAGTGCCCCAGATCATGCGCGGGTTGTTCTTGTAGAGGGTGGCCAGGCGTTGCCACACGTCCGTGAGCGCGGTGTAGGGAACGGCGGCGGAGCCGATCACCTGGTCGCGGTAGCGGTGGTAGTTGTGCAGGTCCAGCAGGCAGTACATGCCCTTCGTGTTGGTCACGTAGTTCACACTGTCCGTCTGATTGGTCGTTTTTTAGTGTATTGTTAAAAAAAATCATTTTTCTTTTAAAAAGCTGAGCGGGGGGGTACCAGGTACTGGATGTAGGTGGAGTCGAGGGTGCCGAAGAGGGTGGGCTGTGCTCGCTCCCAGATGATGCCCACGCGGATGGTGTTCATACCCTTGGCCGCGAAGTAGTCGATGGACTCGTTGGGGATGAGCGGGAAGTCGAACCACAGCTGGCCGGGAATCTTGTCGGCCGAAAAGCCAAGGGCCGGCTCGTTCACCCCAAAGTACTGCTGGCCCATCACGCCTACGGTCACAGAGCACGTCAACACAATAAATGCCAATTACGATATATATAGGCGGTACATTGTCATTTAGTACCGCTTAGGGACAGTGCCAGCAGGCAGAGGAGCAGCTTCATCTTCTGAAGGCAAGCAAAGGGTCCGGGGCCTTGCTGGGAGTGAAGGTGGAGAGAGCAAAGGTTGGAGCGGCGATTTGGGTTTGCCGAGTTAGTTAACTGACCAATCGCCGCACTTGGGCAACGGATCGCTACTCGCCCATTCGTGCAGGTCGACCAACCAGCACCAATTATCTATATTGGCCACGAGGTTAAGCTGTCAAAAATGTTCCACGACAATATTCTCTGAGGCTCAGGGGATTTTGTGGAACATATCTGAACGTACTCCAACATGCACACGTAAGCATTGCAAACTGTTTGTGAGCGTATGGTCTAGAATGGTGCCGCTGCCGGTAGCTGTGGCTTCCAGCGTTCGCGGGCAGAACATCTCGTCCGGAGGAATGGGAAGCTCTCGCACCGTGCACCGCTCCCGCACCGCCGTTGGCGCCTTTTTAACCGGTGTTCTTAGTCAATTCATATTTAGTCCCATAATGGCGAACACTGCTGGTGATATCAGCACAGATGGCAGTTCGTACCCTCCTCTGGGTTAGGCGTGGTGCCCCTGTCAATGAGTTACTTCGAATTCATTCTACCAGTGGTGTCCAACGGCTTGTCTACCCCCTTATGAGAGCGTCGGCCCGCAGGTGGGCCAGCGGGTCGTGGCCTCGTTCCAGATCGCGTGCGGCCAGTGCGAGTACTGCAAGCGGGGCCTCACCTCCATGTGCGACACCACGAACAAGTCCTCGGTCCAGAATGCCCTGTACGGCCACCGATTCGCCGGCCTGTTCGGCTACTCCCACTTTGCCGGCGGCTTCGCCGGCGGCCATTCGTAATTCGTGCGGGTGCCTTTCGCCGAAACCAACCTGCTGCCCATCCCGAGGGGGTGCCCGACGAGCGCGCCCTCTACCTGAGCGATATCGTGCCGACATCTTATCGCCTGCAAGCGCGCCCACATCAAGCCTGGCAACACGGTCGGCATCGTGGTGCAAAGTTATGGGCGCCGGCCGAGTGATTGGTATCGACAACGTCGATGACCGGCTTAAGTTCTCCCGAAAGAGGCTCGGAGTGGAGACTTTCAACTTCGACCTTGCGACGTGGTTAAGCAGGTGCAGGACCTAGTGCCGGGCGGGCTCGACCGCACCATTGACTGTGCAGCGTTTCGCTATGCCAAGGGCCTGCTCCATAGGGTCGAGCGCGCGCTGGCCCTCGAGACCTACACCAGCGAAATTGTCAACGAACAGATCAAGTGCGTCAAGAAGGTACGGCGGAATCCCAGGGCTTTCAGCACCACATTCCATAATTTTCTGATCCTCGTGGTGGTGCAGTTCGGGTGCATCGTGCTGATTGCGGACTACGCCGGCCTGACGAACCACTTCAACATCGGCGCGGTCATGGAGAAGGGCATCGCGCTGATCGGCGGAGGCCAGGCGCCGGTGCAGAAATACTGGACAATGCTGATGAACGACTACATCGCGCAAGTTCGACCCCACCATCATCCCCTCACACCGCTTCAGGCTCGACGAGTTCGCCGACCTCTACAAGGCCTTACACATGCCGTTCCCCACACGGTGTGTGCGGTATCCTCAAGGTGTTCATCGAGACCCAGCACAGCTTCCCGAGGGCCGAGGGCACGCCCTTGCTCACCGTCATGTTTCGCCACGGCAGTTGGCAAATGAAGAAAACACTTCAGACGTTTCCCCCCACTAGGCCTGAATGACCAACCAAGATTAACAGAGGAAGCAAGGGTGGACCCCCTCGCCCAGCCAAGCTGTCCTAACCGAGGCGATGAGACATGTCCGCCGATCGACAGAACCTTCGTTCGCCTCCCTGCCGCCGGGGATGAGGAGCGTGGCTGCCGTGTGGAACTCAAGGCCGCTGCGCTCGTTTGAACTGCTGAACCCGTTGTCGTTGGCCAGTCTGACCAGAAACAAACTACGCAGTAGTTACATACGCTGAGCGCACGGCGAGCCACAGGTACACACTGCTGTTGGCCTTCATTTTCACAGTGATGCATGGGCTGCTGAAGCTCAACTGATACAGTGCGTTTCGGCAGATTGAAACGGTCTGGAGGACAGGGCCAAAGGGGTTCGATGACTTTGTGATCGGTTGTCTCACTGATGGTGTGCTCCCCTTCACACTCTGTTGTGGCTCCGTCATTGGTTGACTTCGATTGAAGTTGTGTGTGCGTGTGTCGGATTTTTTATTCTCCCTCCTTCGTACGGTGATGACTGCAGGCCAAGACTACCGTAGGCCTCAAAAGGCCATTCGGTTGATGGGCAAGAACGTGGTGGTGCACGCGCTGGCCTTCACTCTCAACACCATCCGCAATGGATCTCGGCACTGTGGAGGGCGGCCTTCAGGCACGTACCGGCCGGCTGGACCTACATTGCATCCGTCCAGCAGGTGACGGGCTGCGAGGTGCGGTCGGTGGCCTCCCACGACTGGTCTCGTGGTCGTACGCGCCATAACCGCCCAGGGCGTGCGCCTCCGCGTCAACAGGGACTGTTGTGAGGCCATCGAACCCTACCCTGCCCTCACTAACTCCCCCACGTCAGCTTTCCTCGCGCGCTCGTCGTGTGTGTGTGTGTGTCACTCTTGTGTGCGGTGAGGCGTGTGTGCGATGCGTGTGTGTGCGATGCGGTGATGAACGCGTGCAGGCAAGTACCTGGACCCGGTGGTGGACGCCGAGCGAGTGCTGGAGACCTACTTCACCGAGATGCTGGTGCGTGCGGCGGGAGAAGGAGGGCAAGCAGAACGAGCGCAAAGTCCAGCTGCGCTACGCCATCCAGCGCTGCATCGACACCGACGACATTGCCATCTTCGTCGGGTACGCTCCACCCCAGCGCCAACACGAAACATTGCCATTTCAGCGTTTGGGGTTTAGGTTGCTTACGTCAGCAATGGGGTGCAGGTACCTGGTGTGATGGCGAGATGGAAGGGGTTGGGCAAGCGGAACACGCAGGCCTTCCCTGCGGTTCCAGCACGCCACCGACGCCGCGGCCATCCCGCTCGGCGCCGAGAAGCTGCGGGTCCTGCTGACGGACAAGTGGGAGGCCGACGGCACCGCGGCAAGGCGTGGCAGCCCGGCCAGCGCCAGGAAGAGGTGGAGTCCGAGAGCAGACAAAGATTTCCTTTTTGATTTCCTTTTTGTGACTTTTACTGATTTACGGTCATCACGCTGGGGGCTCAAAGATTTGTAGACTCTCAAATCAGTTCGAGATGGAGCAGGATGAGAGTCACACTGGGCCAATGAAGGAAGACGAAGTGAAGGGAAGTGCGCGCCGGCCCAGCACCAGCCAAGAGGCAAGCGTCCCCGAGAGGAGGATGAGAACCATGGACATCATCAATTACAGTGGCTTGGGCAGTTGGGGCCTGCCCCAGGAAGGGCCAGAAACCGACCATGCTGCGGCCTTCCATCGCTTCGCGGGCAAGATACGAGGGCTGCTCTTCGCCAACACGCTCCCGGCTGTACGTCCCCCCGTCTTCATTTGTTGACGATACTGATATTTAATTTTTATTTATTATTTCTTTAGCCCACCGACCAGATCACCCGGGAGCGCTGCGCCGACCAGTTGCCTGAAGCACTGAAGATCGATCCCCTTGTGCAGCCACCAGAGGGCATCCCTGAAACGGCGGTACACCCCCTTGTATTACCTCAGGTAGCTCTCGTCGGGACCATTTGTTTCACACCCACCCCCATGCGATAGTTACAGCAATGGTGGGAGATGGTCAGATCCCCTGATGCCAGCGATGCACTGCAATACCTCGTCAACAAGCCAACAGCTCCCATCCAAGAACGAGCACACGCCGCTGCCGTCTATCCCTATTCCGTTGCGTGCATTGCCGCACGGATGCAGGAGGGGATGCAGAAGTTCTTTGCCGTTGAGGCAGTGTACTTTCATTCATTCTTTCTCTTTTGAACTGCAATTCGTTTTATGAATTTGACCACCACCAGTTGATGTTCATTTGTGTGCTGCAGCAAACAGGTCATGTCCCCACCAGAGAAACAATTCAAGCACTTCAGCCCACGCCGTCCCGACCGAGCTGTTGGGTTCGAGGCCGACAACTGGGCCTGTCTACAGGAGGCCATCATCCCTCCCGGGAACAAGGACATTTGTTTCTTTTGGTATTGCGAGGTAGGCCAACTCTCACCCATCCATCCCCTTTTCGCTCTCTTGTGGAAACTGCTGACCTGGTGATGACCGTCGCCATCACCATGTGGCCAGGAACTGTGCGGCTATGAGACCTTGAAGGACCTGGCCAAGTCGGCCTTCCTCCTGCGCCTGATGCTCCAGCACTGGTTCTACTGGGCGCAGGCCAACGGCATCGAGCTGTGTGAGACCAGCGATCGGTACGGGGAATCGATTCAGGTAGAGCCGGACCGACCTACAAGCGGAAGCCACGGCAGTGAGAAGGGCGAGCAGGAGAAGGACCCCAAGGAGACGGCAGTAGCGTCTCTCGATCATTCCGAGGAGGACAACAGGAAGGATCTGAGAAGGCGCTCGCAGCGTTCCAAGAAGCACACGCAGCGATACGACCCGGCGACAGACGACCAAAAGCAGAAACTTCAACAAAGAAGAGGAAAAAAGAGGAAGAGACCGACAGGAAAGGAAGGCGAGAGGCGACAGCCGGAGACGAACGTACCGGAGAGAAAGAAACGGAAGACAGACGGCGGAGGAGGAGATGGGGAGGAAGCAGAAGAAGGAGGAGGAGAGAATCTGTTTGGCGGGACGGGAGAGTGTCCTCCGGGATTGTTGACGTCAACCAGCACCACGTCGGGACGAAGCGGCGACATCGATGATCGATTCTGGCTGCTCTGCCTGATGATCAGCAACGGCCACGACGTCTTCCCCTTTGTCGGCTGGCGCGAGCCCAGGCTGGCGAACCGGGTGGTCTTCATCAATCTGCTCGTGCGACCGCTGAGCATGCTCAAGAGCGGCGATCGGCTGGCGATGATGCGTCTCGCGCTCAACTACACCGCGATTCGAGGGCTTCCACTCCGCCAGACCGCCCTCCAGCTGCTGCAGAACCCAACGGTCAAGATACCGGCCAACTACGTGGCGGGCCGCGACACTGCGAAGCTCAAACCAACAGGGCCCTTCTCCTCGAGCACCTCCTCTGGCGGAGGGAGCGATAGGCGGGGTCGGAACCCGCCGAGCTCGGGTTCAAGTCGCGTCGGCATGTCTACCACCAGCAAGCAAAGCGGACAAGAAGCCGGCACCAACGCTCGGCAGCCCAGTGGCTGTTCCGGACAAGAAGAAAGGAAGCACGACGCACTGGAGGGACTCGACCGCAACGATCACCGCCAACGTCTTCTGACGCTTAAGGTCGACTTTGCGAACAGGCTCTCCATTCGTGAGCCCGAGAGTCAGGACCAGGTACTCACCCTCACCCGAGTACTCTCGACCCGTAAATTGTCTCTCGACCCGTGAATTGCCTTTTCCATTCCTCCACATCGACCAACCTTCTTCCTACTTTTGGTGGCGGTCGGTGGGGGGAGGGAACAGGGGGCAACGTGTGTCTACGCCGCGCTGTTCGATGGCCAAGAGGCCGTGGCCAAGCTGATCGACGAGGCCTCGACAACGCACCTCTTCTACAGCAACGAGAAACGCCTCTTGCGCCGCCTCGGTGCTTTCCTGGACCTCCCCAATCACTCTCACATGTGTCGTGTGTGTCGTGTGTCGTGCGAGCTTACTCATGTGAGATCGCAAATGGCGCTGCGGCGGCGGCAAAACCACCACAGGGGGAAGACATCACACGGTCCAGCTTTTGGCTTCGAAGAAATGTGTCAAGTTCAGCTTCATCAACAAGACGGCAGTGCTTGTATTCAAATCTGCTCAACCTCAGGTATATCAACCCTCCCCCTGAGCGCGACACACACGACACGACACGACACGACACGACAACAACATCACACACACACACACACACACACACACACACACACACACACACACACACACACACACACACACACACACACTGGCGCACCAACACAGGCACAAAGGGAGGTCGGTCCAACAACGCCGAAGCAGGTCATGATCTACATGCACCACCTCTTTCAGGTGCGCGAAGTCTTCCCCCCCCCTTTCTCGCCCGATACCCTGCGTGCGGGGATCTTCACCTCCAACTCGCGCGCGCTAAAAGAATCATCGATCGATGGTGGTTGATTGTTGCGTGCATGCGTGCATGCCTCATTAGGCTCTCGAGTACTGCCATTCGCTGGGAATCATCCACAGCGACGTGAAGCGGGACAACATGCTCTGGGACCACCAGCACAGCCAGGGCACTCTCATCGACTTTGGCTTCTCCAAGGACAGGCACTCGCCGGCAGTACCCTCTCTCCCTCATTCCCTTTCGTTTGCCCCACCCATGTGTGTGACAGCTGCTTGATTAATTGCGGGCAGCAACTGCGCGAGTCGTTTCATGGGACCAAGGACTACATGCCGCCCGAGCGCACGAACTCGCCTGCCGGTGACATGTGGAGTGCGGGCATCCTCCTCAGCAAACTGGTGCGTGCGTGCGTGCGTGGTGTAAGGTCCTTCTCCTTCCGTTGGTTGCCCCTTTCTCGCTGACACGAAGAGGAGCCACCAGATCCACAGCAGCGACAGCAGAAGCAGCAGACACGATTCATGGCGCACGTGTCCGTCCCTGGCCATCGCACCGCCGGCTGGCCCTCGGGCCGCCCACACATGGAGAGAGGGCGAGGCAAGTCTGCAGGTGAACTGCAAGGCACTACTGGCCTTCGCGGGTGAGGAGCACGCATGCTTCAACGAGGCCGCGCACCGGCTGCTGCGGGCTCTGCTGGCACAGGACCCACGCGATCGGCCGTCAGCCACTCAAGTCCTCCAACACGACTGGTTCAAGCTGCTCGCCGCCGAGAGCCACGCGGACGCGCAAGGGCCGGAACACGCCACTTCGCCGCTCAACCGGAGTGGTGGGGATCTCTCGTCAAACACCGCCACTCCGTGAACGTTGGTCGGTCGGGGAAAAGATGTTGGCGCGTGTACCCTCGACATAGCCGTCGCCGCCCACAGGACGCCAAAAAAGAAAAATGCACGGACGATACCATCTTGCGCGAAATCCGCGAACAGAGCCAAGCGGCGGACAAGGGCAAGAAGGACCTCGCCGACGCCAAGCAGACCATTCAGGCATTTATTGCGCCGCTCTCTCTCTTTCTCTCTCTCTTGCCTGCTTGCTTCATCATCATCATCATCATCATCATCATCATCATCATCATCGGCATTGTCATCTACGCGCGCACTAACGTCGTCTCTGCTGGCCTTGCCCATGTCCAGGAGCTGTTCGGGCGCATCCACGAGATCAAGCGGAAAGCCGGGGAGAGCGAGGCCATGGTGCAGGAGATCTGCAGCGACATCAAGTCGCTCGGCGGCATGTGAGCTCACTTTCAAACTCACTACAACGCATCCCATCCAGCACTCTCACCAGCACCAGCACCACCACACCAACTTCTTCAATTCCAACAAGATGAACAAGCTGATCGTCGCCATCGCTTTCTTCCTCCTCGGCCTCTCGCTGGCCTTCGCCCAGACCGTCATCACGGCCAACAATGCCAACGCCCTCATCAGAGAGGAAAGTGCCAGCATGCCCTCGCCAACACCCGTCCTGGTGGGCAACACCAACAGGGCCTATGTGGATGGGTTCTACCTCGACACCTCCGCTGCCTTGAGCCTCGCCCCCTTCTCCGTCCTCCTCTTCTCTGCCCTCTTCTAGGCAATGTGATCTCGCCCAAACATAAAGATCAACGATAGATAGCTGTCGTTTGTTCCCAACAACTCCCAAAAGTCTTTTATGGAACCCTAGGAGTTCAAGCACGCAGGTTGAACGGGGAACATTGATCTTCATCATCAATCTCATGGTAATCTCACTAATAATTCATTAACTGCTGGGTACTCACTGTAGATGACTGGTTGGGTCATATTAACTCATACTTACAACGAAGCCACATTCAGCCCTCCGATACCCAACACACAGCTTTTTTCCCCTCACCCTGACGCTGAACTTGCTATCAACAAGCTACCGCATGATGGCCATCTAACCGCCAGATCCCCAAGCCCCACAAACCTGTCCGCCATCCTCTGTTACGCTGTGTACTAAGCATGAAAAATAAGAGGGAACGAGAGCAGGCGCACAGAAGGGCACACTTGCAAAAGCAACCTCAAATTCTTTGGAGTTGGACCTATTGGCCTCCAGAGCTCATCAATGCCAGAGGATCAATGGCAGGAATTCGCCAGGAACTCCCGTAGGCTACTGGCAGCACGAGGAACAGGGCGAGAGCAAATTCCATCTGAAACTCTGGCTTCCTGATCCACCCAATTCCAGATTGATCCCTCCCCTTAAAAAAGAAGGTCTAACTCACTTACATCAGTTCATACCATCACAACATACCCTAACCAACGCCGCCCAACTCCCCAMCAGCCCACCCACCACTATACAAAACATGTCGACACCCATTGGAGCCACCACCGCAGTGCCGCTCGGCGTTGCGACCAACACGACCGTGTCGACGCCAGTCAAGAAGCAGGGCTTCCTGGGCCGTCTCAAGGCCCGCATGAACCACGGACCTCTGCTTGCCATCCGCCGCGTGGTGTGGATCCTCCTCTCCGGCATCCCGCTCGCCCTGCTCTTCGTCGTCGCCGCCATCTCCTTTGCCCTCACCATCATCGGCCTCCCGGTGGCGTGGGAGCTGCTCAAGGTGGCGCGCTACGCCTTCTGCCCCATCGGCTACAAGACCGTGCCTGCCTCGGGTCGCGGCAAGAACCCGCTGCGCAACCCCAAGTCGCCACTCACCATCGCGGCCAACGTCATCTGGGCCATCTTCTTCGGCATCCCGATCTCGGTCATGCTGTTGGGCATGTGCATCGTGCAGGCGCTCACCATCATCGGGCTTCCGTCGGCGCTCAACTTCCCCAAGATGGCCATCTTTGCGCTGTGGCCCATCGGCAAGAAGATCGTGAGTGCCGAGAAGTACAAGGCCGCCAAGCAGGCCCGCCGCGACCTGGCCACCGCCGAGGCCGTGCGGAGGAACGAGGCCGCCGCCGTCGCCGCCACCACTCCCGCCGAGATGGTCTAATAATGCATATATCTATGACATATTGATTACAAAAACAAATAAAAACAGAACATATTGCTCTACTGTTCTTGCTTCTTCACTACTGAAGCACGCACCAATGTTGCCTTGCCTCGGCATCGGGCTCGGGCTCGACAGCGGCAGCGACTGGAGGAGGGAAGAGCTGGGCGAGAAAAGATTCGCTGGGCACGTGAGCGGGAGTGGCCATGCCCGCCGGTCGCTGCCAGCTGGTCAGCATGGCCGCAACGAGAAGGAGATAGGCGTCCACGCCCTCGTTCATCGTGGCTGAGCACTCGCAGAATAGCGCGCCCCCTTCCTTCGCACGCTGCCTGCACACACAAAGCTGATGATTAGGCGTTTCGTGCATAGCTATATGTCCGTGCTCCGCGGCGCACCTGCCCATTTGCTCGGTCACAACACGCTTCTCCGGCGCAAGGTCGGTCTTGTTGCCCACCAGCACCACGCTTACGTCTCCGGGCGCGTACCTGCCGTTCGCTATTGTAAGCTGGTGAATGCTAACACACAAGAAGGGGCGTTCACACGCACTTCCGAATGTCCTGCATAAACACGGTCGTGGCATCGAAACTAGACCTGTCGGTGATGTCGTAGACGACAAGCACGCCTTTCGTGTCTTGACAATAGCTCAAGGTAGCGCTCGAGAAGCGTGTACGGGATAAGCGGATTTCAAGATCCAACCCACCGCCACCGCCACCACCACCACCGGTAGGACTACCGGCCGAGGTGCTCTGGGTATGTCGGTGTACGATCGACGCCTTGCCCACTCCGCTGTCGGTCCAGATGTAGTCACACAGCACGTGGCGATTTAAGAATGCAGCTCTGTGCCATGTGGTACTACTGATCAACGTACGGGAGGCCGAGCACCACAACTTTTACGAGGGTGTCGAAGTCCTCCGGTGTCTGTAGTTCGGATCTTGCTGTAGCGGGCGACAGTGCTGCCGGCCTCTTCCTGTGGGAAACAGTGGCACAGAGTTGGGATAAGGTGCCTGCGCGGACGCAGCGAGTGAAGCATCAGCACGTGCCTGTACTGGGCGATGGCGGCGCGCAGCCACTTCATGTAGGCCCCCTTCCACCCACCTTCTCCCCTGTGGCCGTTGTAGCAGCGGTGAGTCGAATGCAAACGCCTTGTGGACTTCACGAAGGGCACGCACGTGGTATCATGGTGGTCGGCCCACGAGGGATGCCCGAGCGGCCGCCACAGTGCATCGACTCTGCTGATCGCCGCCAATGCGCGGCAAGTCTGCACTCCCGCACGCAGGTTAGTGACGCGACAAGTTAGTGAGGCCCTTGGCCAAAGCTGTGCTACGCACCAGGGAGATCGAGCAGAGGTCGTAAGGGTTGGCCACGAACGACAGCGCGTGCACCACCATCTCCTGCCCCCCCCACAATACAACCGCCAATGAGAAGGAGAACTGAGGCGATGGCGGATATCACACATAGTCCACGGACCGTGGGAAGGCTCCACAGACCGAGCCGCTGTGGGTGGCCGTCGTCGTCATCGCCCACGTGTTGGTAGTGAGCCCCACCCCAACGCTCGGCCATCTTTCCCCAGTATTGGCAGTTGGTCGCGGTTCTGCCACGTCAGTGGAGTCAAGATTTTATATTTTTTAACTCCGGCAGCCGAGCTGCCACGTTGGCGACTACGACGCTACTGGAGCACACACCGCTGCTGCTGGGCGCCACTGCCTGGCGAGGAGGCAGAGCCGGAATCGGCCGTGACGGTGTCGGGAGGAGGAACGAGCTGGGCGAGCAGAGAGTCGCTGGGCACATACACCGGCGTAGCCATGCCAGACACGCGCTGCCAGCCGCCCATCACACCATCGATGACCAAATCGAACGCGTCGGCCACGCCCTCGCCCAACTTGGCCGAGCACTCGCAGAACCGCACGCCCCATTGCTCCGCCCGTTGCCTGCCATGCGTGCATGCGAGTGTCAGCGAGTGTTGCGTGCGGTGCCGTGTTTCCTTGACAACGCACCTGCCCATCTGTTCCGTCACGACGCGCTTCTCCGGCGCCAGGTCGGTCTTGTTTCCCACCAGCACCACGCTCACATCTTCAGGCGCGTGCCTGTACGCCCGCAATGTTGTGTGCGTGTGAGCGTGCGTGAATGTGGCTGAAGGTCTGATGTGCTGAGTACTTTTGAATATCTTGGAGGAACCCGGTGGTGGCGTCGAAGCTCGACAGGTCGGTGATGTCGTAGACGAGAACCAGGCCTTTCGCGGCGCGATAATAGCTCGGCGTTACACTCCTGAACCGCTCCGGCCCGGAGATGTCCCACAATTGTAGCTGTGGTGCCCCCGCCTTTTAGGGGTTGAACTACGCACGCAACACGAGCACATAGCCGCACCTTGATCTTTGTGCTGTTCCACTCGACGTGGTAGAGAACAAAATCAACCCCGACGGTGTGCAGGTTGTCCGGCATGGAGCCCCGCGTGTAGCGATGCAGGATTGACGTTTTGCCCACCGCGCTGTAGACCCTCACACGCACAGGCGCATCAATCGATACACTCCAGGGGCGCACGGTCCATTCACACCTCAACGTACGGGATGCCGAGCATGACAACTTTAGCAAGCAAGTTGAAGTCCGTCGGTTGTTGTTGTCCGGGTGGGGAGGGAGATGGCGCCAGTGATGCGGGCTTCCGCTTCCTGCCAGCCACTCACAGTTACAATGAGTCCGCACCACCAGAACGCGTTTGACCCTTGCCAGGTGCGGCGAGTCTATCAAATCATCATTACGTGCCTGTACTGGGCGATGGCGGCGCGCAACCACTTCATGTAGGCCCCCTTCCACCCGCCTTCCTCTCTGTGGCGTCGTTCCAGGGCACACGCAAACGTTGGTGAGGAATGCAGATCCTAGAATAAAGTGGTGCAAGGATTAAAACAGTGCGTACGCGACATGGCGGTCGGCCCACGAGGGGTGTCCGAGCGGCTTCCACACGCTATCGTCTTTGCTGATCGCGTCCAGCGCCCGACACGTCTGAACACCCACGCCCACGCGAGCCACCACTTCGTTCAGCGCCAGGCGACTTGAGATTCGCCACCACCGCCTTCATCTGCTACGCACCAGGGAGACCGAACAGAGGTCGCGAGGGTTGGCTACGAACGACAGCGTGTGCACCACCACTTCCTGCCCCCCCCCGGACTGATGAGCGAGATGAAGGGGGACCAGAAGCCGAAACCGCAAAATGACCGCGCACCGGAGGAAGGCTCCACAGACCGAGCCGCTGTTGGCCTTCGTCGCCATCGCCATTGCCGTCGGTCTGGTGGCGGGCGAGACTGCGGAGGAGCTCGGCGATGTGGTTCTGGCGAGACTCGCTCGCCACCTGGCCCGGTGTGCCAAACTGGCTCTCGGCCGCGGGTGAGGCGCCGTGGGCCACCAGCAGGCGCACAATTTCTTGATGGCCCTTGCGCGACGCTGACAAAAGTTCGTGAGCCCGCAGTCTTTAAAGTGTAGAAAAATAGGAGAGACGTGGCGGGCAGGTCGGGTACCGTAGTGAAGGGCGGTGTCGCCGTGGGTGTTGCGCGCGTCGATGTCGGCGACCAGGCGCCGGGCGAGAAGCTCGCGCACGCCATCGATGTTGCCCCGCAGGCACATCAGATGCAACACCGTCTGCGTAAAAATTGGCAACCCACACTCAGGCATCCACGGCACACACGACACACACGACGCAGTACCAGCGTACCTCGCCGGATGTGGTGGGCACGTTGGGGTCGACGCCGGCGTCGAGTAGGATGTCCAGCAGCCTTCCCGCGGCCTTCCGCTCCTCGACTTCGTCCTGGAGGGTGAGCCGGCGGGGAGTAGATGAGTCGGCGAGGGAGGCGCAAAGGAAAGTAGGCAAGGGAAAGGACAGGGGAGAAGCACCGTATCAGCAGAAAGGAAGTCGCGTTGGCCCTGTTCGGCAAGCACGTGGAGGGCGTGCATTCCATCGACGCTCGACCGGTGGTGCGGGTCGGCTCCGCTGGCCAGCAGCAGCTCCACCATTTTCACGTGGCGCGCCTCCACCGCAGTCAGCAGCCCCGTCCTGCCCCCCGCCCCATTTATAATTTTTTTGATAATTTAGTATAATTGTTGTTATCATTGGAGAGAGAGGCAAGGGCGGACAATGGGGGGGGGAGGCGGAACCAGCCAAGGCGGTCCACAAAGTCAACCAAGCGAGGGCTCTTCTGCAAGAACCGGCGCGCTTCCAACACATTGCCAGCGGCAGCGGCCTCCAGGAAGGCCGTCCCCTCACTGTGCTGCGGCGTCTGTTCCATGCTTCCCCTCACCAGTGCCGTCACTGTATTTGTGGTTATTTATCTGAAGTCGATAAAAAGTAAGTCATTTTTCGATTTATCTGTTCGTAGTTGTCGGCCAATGGGCGGGATGTAAAAGAGTTCCTTGAATTCCCTTTTGGGGGTGTTACACATCAGATGTGGGCTTCCAGCCAGGAGGAGACCTTGTTGGGTAGGATGACCTCGCTCGGGTCCTCGAAGTTGCCCGCCACGGTCCACTCCTTGTTGCTGAGCGTGTGGGTGACCTCCCTCGCCGCTGGGTCGTGCCGCACTGTCACCCGGCTAATGCTGGCCCGGAAGGTGTCCCTCGCCGACGCGTCTTCCTCGCACACGCTTGCCACGCCCTTGAGCAGCGGCGCCAGCAAGAACTGGGACTGACCCTCAATGAGCAGGGTCACGGCCACCTTGCTCTGCGGGCCGGCCAGGAAGCTGTCGGTCTCGACCACCAGCTCCACCGGCCCACCGGCCAGGTGCGACAGCTGCTGGGCAAACGAGGGGATGTCCTTCTCCTTGAACTGGGTGAGCTGCTTCCGGTCGAGCAGCCCCGCCTTGCCAGACACGCCCTGCAGGTCCAAACAAAGGGAAAGAAGAGTTAACAGTTGCTGTGCAACACATAAGTCAATGAGAGCTCTGGGTGAGAGTACGCTGAGGCCGGCTGTGGTGGCGGGGATGGAGGACTCGACCTCCTCCGTCACTCGTGCCAACTTTTCCTTGGCTTCGGTCAGCCACGATTCCAGGGCGCTGCCCTCCCCCACCGCACCCGCGCTTTGCACGAGCGTGATGGGAGAGCCGTGGGCGTAGTCTCGAGCCGCGATGCCACCCTCGGCCAGGTGGAGCCGGCCGGGTCCGTGGCGCTGTCCGTTGGCCCACAGGCCCACGTACCGGCTGCCGTCGGCATAGACCTCCTCGCCGCGCCCGTGCTTGCGGTCGTAGCGCCACTCGCCGGAGAACGTCGTCCCGGCCGAGTGGTCGACCAGCTCGCCAAATCCGTGCCTGTGGCCATGATCCCATTGACCCCTGTGTCGCATGCGTGTGCGATGGTGCGTGCGCGCGGCAAAGCGTGTGCGTGGGCGGTCAGGGCGAGGCGGACGTGGACACGACACTACTCAGAGCAGTGAGGTGCACTATACTGACCGGTAAATGCCGACGAAGGCCACGCCGGAGGAACAGGTGCTGGGAACGAAGATGGGCGCCTTGCCGAAGCCCTGCCTGAACCCGTTGACAAACTCGCCTTCGTAGAGGGCAAACTTAAAGCGCTCCTCCGTAATCGAGCCTGCCCCCGTGTTTCCCCGCTCAGATCACTCGACACCGCACACATCGCACGACACACGACATACCGAGACCCTGAGGAAGCCACAGGTTGTGGCCGTTGGCGGCAGTGCCGACGAATCGGGAGGTAAACACGTCGGCTACGGTGGGTGCCCGTGAGTGGGCTCCGCCGGCGTAGGGGTTGAGTACGTAGGTGTGCTGGGTTGCGCCAACGGCCAGGAGGTCCCTGACCACCGCGTGGTGGGCTGGGCCCTTGCTCGAGCCGCTGTCGACGGCCGTCCCGGAGTAGGTGAGCGTGGAGGGCTTGCTGACGTCATCCGTGGCGGAGGGGTAAGCAGCAGTAAGGCTCACCTTGGCTGGGGCGGCGGTCATGATGGTGGAGTGGTCAGGTCAGGTACGGGTGTTGGCTCAGGTTGGAGGAAGACTGCGGTCGTAAGCCTCGAGAGAGAAGTCGGAGATTACGGGGCGACTTCATTGGGCGATTCAGTCTTCAGTTCATCGCGAAGGGGCACATCTCTCCCACGCAATTACAGGCGAGGCTCTGTGGCTGGTCCCTGGCCAAGTGAGCTGAAAACCCTGCCTTCGATGAAGAGGACCATATCCCGGCACACACCACACAAGGCGAAACGATGTCGGCAAGCGCGAGGGTGATTAGGTTTTCTGCTGCGTTCTGGAGGACAACAAGCCACACCACACCAGGTTCCTGTACAACATACTGACAAAACAGCCACTAGCAAGAGCGATCAAAACTGAAGAGAGAAAGAGAGAGTGATCCGTTGATCCACGTCCCCGTACGGTAGAGCTTTCCCCCTATGCTCGGGCGCTCTCGTCCTCTGCCGCCGAGCTCTTCTCCTCTTCGTCGGGATTGCTGGTCCAGCCCACGAGAAGATGTGAATGTTGGTGTGAGCTCATCGCCGCAAAGAAAGGAGAAGGTGACAGGACGCACATCTCGTAGGGGGAGGTGCAGTCCTGGAGCGATAGGAGCAGGGCCTGGCGCAGCATCTCGTCCTCCATGTCCTCCATGCTCGGGTCGTAGTCGGCCGACACGTCCGGCACGACTCTCGACGATCGGTACGAGTCGCCGCCCGACGAGGTGCCCTCCAGCGACTCCGCCACCTTCATCGTCTCCTCTGCATGACCAGTGGAAGGATGTCGAGCATTCTTCAGTTTGGGGCCCTCGCGCATTCCCAAAGTGGTGCGTGTGCTGTTGGTGTGGCTGCACGGCGCACCTTGTTCCTCGGCGGAGAGCAGGGCGTTGTGGAAGAAAATGCTGGCCGAGTCGTAGAAGAAAGGAGGTCGGGACGAATTGTGGTCGCCCTCGACGAGCAGCTGGTTCTTGTCTCCCGCATACTTCTCATACCTAACGTAGAGAACGAGTGTACCCAAGGGTCAGTGTCTGATGCGTCGTGTGTGCGTGTGCAGTGGGGCGTGTGTGCGAGAAGGCTCGTCGGGCGTACAGTTCGTGAGAGTGGTGCGAGCCAATGAAGGTGTCGCTCTCTCCGTGCACGAAGAGGGCCGGGATGAAGCAGCTGCCCACCACGGCTATCGGTTCCAGTTTGCTGTTGGATACATCGACCACCACGCACAGTGGCAGAAACGAACAACGTCAGTTTCAAGAGGCGGGCCGAGCCTAGGGTCGAAAGGGAACGACGCACTTGATGTCAAACTTGGCCTTGCTGACGATCGTCTTGCGGATCATCCGCAACCCAATGCTCACCATCATCTTGGGTATTTTTACCTAAAAGAGGACCACCGCGAAGCGTAAGTCTCCCTCGCTCGAGGCCACGGTCACAGTGGGGCGAGCCGTACAGTGGAGTTCTCTACGAGCTCCTTGGCGACCTTGGTGAGCGACGAAAACGGGCTGTCGAGCACCATGCACGCAATGGACGGATCCATTGCCCCGTACATGATCGAGGTTGCCGCGCCCATGCTGCGACCCCACAGGCCGATGCGCGACACGGTGCCCGTGCCGCGCAGATACTCCACCACGGCCACCAGGTCCTCCTTCTCGTAGTAGCCCAGCGACACGTACTCACCTGATTTACACCAAGCCCAGGGCGCCGTAAGCACCAACTCGCCATGTCGTGTGTGTGTCGTGTGCCCGCGTGTGTCGGGCGTACCCTCGGAAGAGCCTGAGCCCGTGAAGTCCAGAGCGACGAGTGTGATGTTGTACGGCAAGAGGATGGGCAGGCATTCGAGGGCATCCAGACGACAGCCGCAGTTGCCGTGGAGGTAGATCACGCACGGCAGCTGCTTGCGCGGCCGCTCGCCTGCAACAGGCTCATAGTGACTCACTTGAATGGTCAAGCCCCGCTTGTTCACCACCTGCACCGCGCCGTGTGGCCACGTAAGTGGCAATCATAATAAAGTGTATATCTATCTATTTCAATTTAAAAAAAGATTACTGAAATAGAAAGAAAGATGAATTTTTACAAACGAGGAGGGGAGCATGGTGAGAGGGTATGCACCTCAAAGTCTGTTCTCTGGAAGGTCCTCCTGCCCATACGGAATTTGGGTGGTCCCAGATCTGCTGTGGTGTAGTTCATTCTGTAGGAATGCATTCCAATCTTGTTATTTGAAGTGTCCTCTACGAGGGTGGGCAACGCGAACTCGTACCTAGGTGGCCTTATAATGGCGTCCACCATGGTGCTGTAGGTGCCGCCGATTGATGACAAGCCCAGCGAAAGAGAAGGACCCCCCTCCATATTGTTCACCGGCAGATCCTCCTTTTGTGGCAGATGTGTTCAATTGAATGGAATCCAACTCGTGGCCAGTCGTAGCGTCGTGTCAGCAGATGTTTTGCGCTTTCTGATTTCGGAATTGAACACACCTGCCGCTCCTCGCCCGCACCACCAGTTATTTTCTGCTTTGTTGCTGCGGAACTGCTCGCCGAGAAGGTGATGTAGGTGAACGAGAACGGGCTGAGGGCTGTGGATGAGTTGTATTTGTGTACACAAAGAACCGACGATGGCCGTGTGTGGATGTGGATGGAACTCTCCTCACGACTACGCAGGTGGTTGGTGTCCAGAGGAAGGCAAGTGGTGGTTGTCTAAGGTACTTGCGTCGCGCCACAGGGGAGCTGAAAACTGAACGCTTAGCTCTCCTTCCTGGACACTGGTGGACAAAGACAAGAAGAGGGGCATCACACATTCGTGTGAGAACTGTGCACGACAGGCAGAGCTCAGACAAGACGAAGGAGGCGGGCGCAACGTACGTGGGGTAAAGGAAGAGAAGTACTCGTCGTCGGTAGACGAAGAGAAGGACGAATCTGAAGAGTCTGAGTCGCTGTCGGAAGAGTCAGAGGACTCCGACGAATCCGACTCGTCCTCGGAGTCGGTCAGAGGCTCGGCCTCGAGCAGCTTCTTGTCCAGCTCGGGGATGATCGAGGGGACCTGATTACGGATGAGAGCCCAGTTCACCTTGCCCTTGAAGAACGGGTGCTCCTGTGTGATGGCCACAAGGACGATCACCAATGTTGGCTCAAGTGTGCTCGCATCGCTGGCAGTGGGCACAAAGGTAGAAAAAGTGTACCTTGATGTCGGCAGCACCGTGTTCCGAGCCCAAGCGCTTGCGAGGGTCCTTATCGAGCAGCTTCTTGACCAAGCTCTTGGCTTCCTTGCTCGTCTATTCAAGATCATCGGAGTCAGGAGAAGAATATAAGTAACTGAGCTACTTTCACTTTCTTGAATGAGAAGAGCAATGGCTGCAAAAACGAACCGCTGGCGTCTCCGGGAACTTGATGTTGGTCTTGTGAAGGATGTGGTCAAACGTGTGCTCCCTGGTGCGACCGCGGAAGGGCGTTTTGCCGTACTGATAAGGAAATATAACTATTAGCATGACGGCTCAACAAGTTGCACAGTGAGCGACAAGGAGGTGACGCACCAGCATCTCGTAGAGGAGAATGCCAAAGGTCCACCAATCGACCGATGAGGTGTGGCCGTAGCCTTCAATCACCTCAGGCGCGATGTACTCCTCAGTACCCACGAAGGAGTTGGTAACCACGGAGGGTCTGGTGTCGAGCTTCATCTTGCCGGTAAGCATCTGAGTCACCACCTTGGGATTCACGGGAGTCACGGATTGCTTGGACAAATCGAAATCCGTGAGCATGACATGCCCGCTTCCGTCGAGCAGCAAGTTCTCCGGCTTTAGGTCTAAAATCAAAGAAGCAAACCGGTGAGATTATTCATCCAGCACTCCGTTGTGGTGGCGCAATCTACCTCTGTAAATGAAGCCCATCATGTGCAGATACTCGAGCGCCAGAAGAACCTCGGCACCATAAAACCTCACCTGGTCCTCTGTTGCCGCCAAATGATGATCAGAAGATTTTTAGCATTAAATTAAAGCATTAATAATATTGATTAATGCGCGTACCCGTCAGGCATTTGCCAGGCTGGCGTTGCAGCATCTTGAAGAACTCGCCTCCAGCACAATAGTCCATGATGAAGTAGAGGTTGTTTTTCGTCTGGAACGAGTAATGCAGCGTAACGATGAAGGGATGGTTGGACGTGGCCAAGATCTCTCTTTCCGTGAGAGCTCTCTTGACCTGTTGGGTCAAGAGGTGGAGGTCATCAGTAAAGGCCAAAGAGAAAGTGCATCAACACTAACTAGGAGTGAGTTGGAATCTGCACCTTGTTCCTGGTAATCATCTCGCTTTTGTCGAGCACCTTCATGGCGAAGAGCTTGCGCTTGTCCTTGTGCCTGACCAGGTAGACCTTACCGACATCACCTCTGCCCAGCACCTTCAATTTCTCAAAATCTTTGCGGCTCACCTCAGAACGCTCCCCACGCTTCTTTTTCTTGGCCTCATCATTCCTGGGCCGCTCCTTCCTGCCCGTCTTGCCGTGGCCTTTCCTGTCGCCTCTTTCACGCAACTTCTCCCTCTCGGCCTTCTTCTTCCTCTCGCGCTTCTTTTCGTCCCTGTCTCGATCGCGCTCTCGCTCTCGATCTCTCTCGCGCCTTTCCTTCTTGTCCGATTTCTTCTTGCGCTCTTCCTCTTTGTCGCGATCCTTCTGTTTGGTTCTCCGTGCTAAAGAAGGTGAACTCTTGGACTCCATGCTGTGGTAGATGCTGTGTGCGTGGATGGAGGTGTAATAAAAATAATAAAATTTACTGCTGTTTGGGTGCCACCCAATACCAGGAAATAACCAGCTTGTTCTCCACGCACCCGAAATAGCCCAACAGAGAAAGATAAAGAAGGCCGAAGGACAAGTGATTAACTGATTGCCTGTGCCACAGTGGTCAATAAGTCACACGGCCTTCGTAGCATCACGGTTCTGGTGAAGATGCCATAAAATGATTTGGCGGGAAACGTTTTGCCTGCGTTTAAACTTTGAGGCGGCTGCTGCAAGGGCACCAGGCTGCAAGTAGTACACTTCCGAACAAGAGCAAGAACTCACAGGAGCAGTGCAGCATGCAATTCTATGCAGAGTACGCGCCTCCTCTCATGCGCGTTGTACACGTCGGTAAGGTTCACAGCTAGCGACACCGCAGGCTGACGCACCCGCTGTCGTTCGCGAAGTTGGTGAAGATGTTGAACGCGCTCCTTGATACCGTTAACATCGACATCAACGAGGAAGGACTCCACGTCCTCACGTTGGATAGTATGCACACGCCTTCCTTCAGCGGATTGTGCGCTCGCTCACGTGTGCTGTAGCGGCACAGGTGTTCCTTCTGGAGGTGGTGCTACGTGCTGATAAAGCCTTCCGTGTCTTCAAGTGGTTGGCCTCCACTCCCCTCGGGCTAGAGCCGGGAAGGGACCCATGCTGAACCTTATCTTCCTACAGGCAGCAGAAACAAGTCACTACGCTAACCTTGAAGATATCGGCTCTCTACAAAGGTTCTTTCTCCTGCCCGGTGCATGCATCTACGTCGACACAATCCCATTCCTTCTCACTTCCTTGGCTGTAGTGCTCAAGCGCGTGAAGAAATACGACCACTTGGTACTCTCGCTGGCCAACGACGATCCCGAGTGCCCGTTGACCGTGGTACGCTCGTACCATACTGTCCGCTCACTTCGTCGACGTACTGATCGTTCACAATGAACATGCTCAGACCGTCACCTCCAGCCAAGGCGATGTGGACAAGAAGAATGTGTACCAGGTATGAAGAAATTGGAAATGCCTTCGGAGCTCCTAATACTAACCTTCCTTCGATCTGCGCAGCTCTCTCAAATGACACTGCTGAATCACGGTACGTCACACACACAGCAGTGGTGGTTCTTTCTCTATCTGCCTGTGTTTAACCCCGCGATCCTGAACTACAGAGCGCATCCACATCCCCGACCGACAGTACGCTTGCGGTAAGTGAACCAGCGTCAAGCATAGCCTCGACGAGGATGGCAAGCTGTTCAGCTGCTAATAACTGGTGTAGAAGTGCTGCTGCCTCCGCAAGTGCTGGCCGATGCCTGCCTCGACCTCTACGGCCTGGGCCAAGAGCTGCGCGTCGAGGTCAAACGAGGATCGGGAGTGAGCTTCTCTGGTACCGAAAGACCAAACTTGCCCTTATTCAATCCACGCTGCTCACCCTGGGATCTATCCAGTCGAGAACGCCCTCACGACCGCCAAGGTGAGCCTGAGCGAGACGGTACGCTAAGCCGCGCAACAGCCCAGCCAGGCCGTCTTAGAAACTTGGCCACCAGAAAGGGAGCGAGACGGGAGTCTTGGCCATCCACACGCAGCAGGACCACAGTGAACTCTTCGCGTTCAAGTACTTTGCCGCCATCGCCAAGGGCTGTGCAAGCCTCCCTGATTGCGAGGCCCTGCTCATGCAACTGTAAGCCTCCAGGAGTTGAAACGTTTGCACTCACTGCTCTTCTTTCTCACCATCGCCGTCTTCTCTGTCCAGGGGCCCAGGAGCGCCGTTGAGCCTCCTGTGCCAGCTGACCAACACGGGCCACCTCAACTTCTTCCTCGCACCGCTCATTCCTGGTGATGACTAGGGACGCGGTACACTTGACCCCAAGGAGCTGCAACGAATAAAGAGGTTTGACGTTTATCAGGTGAACAACTAGCAGCACCACAAACGCCGAAGAGGGGACAGCGGCGGTCGGCCATCGTCATGGGCGAGGCGATCAGATCGAGTAGAAGGTGAGGCCGAGGGTGAGCAGAGCCGTGGCGCCCATGAGAGCGTAGCTCGAGTTGTAGACCTCGGGAAGGGTGAGTCCCTTGGCCGTGTAGTCCCAGTACTGTGACGCACAACACCATGAATAAAGACAGTGAGTCCGTGCTTCGACAAGACGAAAACGAGGAGCCTGGTCATCGGTGAAGAGGAAAGTGGTGCGATCACGCACCAAGTGCCTGATGCCGGCCAGAGTGTGGTAGACGAAGGGGAAAGAGACGAGGAGCTTGGTGGGGTAGACGAGAAGGGGCACGGCAGCCTTGAAGGCGTCGATGTAGACGGGAAGGTCGTGGGCTCCGAAGAGAGCGAGGGCACCAGCAGTGTAGATACCTGTGGTGCCAGATTGTGAGGAGAATGTTGCAGGCAATGCCGAGACAATCATCCGAATTTGGAGGGGCTCAAGTGGTGATTGTGCGCCGTCTCCCGCATGTTTATGCTCGTCGGACAAATTATTATCTTAATGTCCCTGATGATGTGGCCCTTTCGAAGAATTGAGATTGGATGGGAGGTTGTACCGGCGGTGAGGGCACCACCAGTGGCACGGTTGGTGATCGAGGTAATGGCGGGCAGAGGGAACCTGTAGATGGAGACGTGGGGCGAAAGGGGCCTGTTGGGCTTGGCCTCCGTCGAGGCGTCGGAGGGGAGGGTGGCAAGGGTGCGAGTCGCCAGGGCCACCGGCGAGCGGCTGAGGACCTGAAGGCCTGTGACGGTGCCGCGGACGGCGAACAGGGGAGCGGTGCGAGTGGCCTGCCTCAACATTTTCTTTCCTCTTTGGCTAATTAACAATCGAAGCTATCAACGACGCAAAATCTGGCGGCAGCCGAGCTGTAGATCTGACGTAGAAATTAGGCAAGAAATATACCACGCATACCACCCGCAAGAAAATGAAAGAGGCCCCACAACAACTTGGTTTTTCTTTCTTGAAGCTGTCCACTGCCATTTCGAGAACTCGTGATGAAGCTCGCGATTACCCTCAGCATCGTACTGTTGCTTGGGGTGTTGGCTGTGTCTGCTGTAGGGGACTTCGACATTCGCTACCACCTAGGGTCGAAGACACCCTATTGGCCCCAGCAAAATGATACGACTTACACGCCCCCGCCCAATGGCTGCCACCCAGTTCATCTTAATCTTCTCGCGCGTCACGGATCGCGTCGTCCAAGCGGGTACCGAGCTCAATCTTGTCCTTTGTTGTAATTTCACGTGTCATCATTCCTCACGTCTATTCATTCATCAGAGGTGACGTGAAGCAGTTCATCAAGTTTCACGGCATCTTGCAGGGGCACTACGATGCTATGGGTTCGAACTGCTTACATGCTACTTGTTCATGCCGTCGCGATTCCTCACGTCAGGTTACCTCTGATGTGTAGGAGCCTACCCTTGGATGCAGAACTGGACCAACCCTTTCGACTTGGAGGATGCTGACTACCTCACTGTACGGTCCTCTCGTCTCTCTTCATCCTTCGTCTGGCCTCACCTGCTAGCTCCCTCGTCCGCCATATGCAGGTGCAAGGCGAGTACGAGCACTACTACATGGCCAAGCGTGCACTCGCCTTCTACAAGGACCTGCTCGGCACCTGCCCCTACGAGGTGCGCTAGGCCTGGCATGCGTCGTGTGTCGTGCCGTGTGTTGCGTGTTGTGCTTCATTACTGAGCTTTCCCACAGCCCTCGCGATACGATATCCACTCGACCGAGATCTCTCGCGCGGGCATGAGTGCCAGCGCCTACAGCTTCGGTCTGTTTGAGAAGCGTGGCCAAGTCGGACCGACGGACTTCGACCCCTTCTTCATTGTGACCAACAACGCCACGACCGACAACGAACTGCGCTTCTTCAAGACCTGCCCCAACTACATCAGTGGCGTCAAGAAGAACAAGAAAGGTATGCGACGTTGCGTGTCTTCGAACGGATGGAGCGAGACAAGTAACTGTGGTATTCTGTTCCCAGCCTCTGCCGAAAGTCAGTTCTACGCAAACAAGCAGCTCCCCGGTCTGGCTGATAAGCTCACCAAGAGGATCAACATCACCGGATGGACGCTCACCACCGACGACGTAACGTTCCCCTTTTTACCTTTTTTTTGGTTTTCCGAACTTAGTCCAAGTTGGCTCACCTTGCACGTCGCGCAGGTCAACACCTTGTGGACCCTGTGCGTCTTCCAGCTCTCCGCCCAGGAGATATCAGGTGCGTGTAGCCCCACTCTGGCAAGCTGCACGCCGTCTCTATTGCTTGGGGTTATAGCTCTCTGACCTCTCCCCTGTTGATTTCGATGCACCGAATTGTAGACCAGTTCTGCAGCTTCTTCGACAAGGACGATGTAGGCGTAATGAACTACATCGACGATTTGTCGTCGTACTGGATTAAGGGCTACGGCTATCCCATCAACTACGAAATCTCCTGCGTCCTCATGCAGAACTTTATGGTACCAAGCTATCGTAGCCCGTTGTTGCTTTGCTGAAGCAGAAGCCAACTATTTGCTTATTCACTTCACCCTCTTAGGACGCCATCACTCAAGTGACCACCAACCCCGTGGACACGCATTCGCTGCGGGCCACCCTGCGTTTCGCTCACGCTGAGACCGTAATGCCTTTCCTGAGGTAACTTCCTCACAACTATTTGAGTTTGTTCTTCTAACGGTTAAGAACCCTACGCTCACTAAGACCCTTCTTCTTCTTCTTCTATTTGACGATGCCACCAGTCTGCTGGGCCTGTTCAACGACACCGTTCCCCTCCGAGCTACCAACACGCAGGAGCAGATCGACAACCGCCTCTGGCGCCAGAGCGTTATTTCGACCTTTGCCGCCAACGTGGCCCTGGTCACTTACAACTGCTCCAGGCCCGGCGTACGTCAACTATGCACTGTTCGTTATGTTGGCAGCCGTAATGGCACTCACGCTCGCACTACACGCACGCAGGGTCCCGCTGATTTCCGTGTGAAACTGCTCCACAGCGAGAAGGAGTACCAGATCCCCCAATGCGACAACAAGCTCTACTGTCCGCTTGAAAAGGTGTGTGTGTTGCGCTTGTTCCATGCCAGCCCCCTCACGTTCGTGCTGAGTGTTAACGACTCAACCCGCGCAACACTCAGTTCAAGGAGATCTACGCCCGTTCGCTCACCTGCGACTTCAACAAGCTGTGCGGCATCGAGGGCTGTCCCGCAAACAGTGACGCCGACGACCCGACCAAGCTCCTGAGCCACAAGACCGTGATCATCCTCGTCGTGTGCGTCGGCGCCGGCGGAATCGTCGTGGGCGCCCTGGCGCTGACAGTCGTCCTCTGCGCCGTGCGTTGCTTCCGACGAAGGCACGAGGAGCAAGGTACATATAACCATCATCTCCGCACTCCACAACACCTTCGCTCATCGTCTTCTTCATCATCTTGTTCAGGTTACGAGCTTGCTGCGGACTCGGTCATTCTCTGAGTCACCCCATCAGAATCATCGCGGTCGCGCTCTTCATCATCTCTCGAGTTATTTATTTATTCTGTGCGTACGGAATTAAAATAATAATAATAATTAATAATTAATTAATCTTGTATTTGGCTCACGAGAGGAAGGTGCGGACGATCTTGGCGATGGGCGAGCGGCAGATGGGACACTGGTCCAGCGCCCCTCCGCACTCCATGCAGCAGCACAGATGACCTGTCCAGAAAGCATCAGTGAATCCTGCCCTCATTCACGCACAGACACCACACACACGCACACGCTTGAGAGACATACCGCAGTTGAGGAGTACGCTGTCGATGGGGTTGACGAAGCAGATCTTGCACGCCTTCTCGTCTTCTGGCTCGGCCTCGTCCATCTTCTCGCTGGCACCTCCGGCGGCAGCCGCCTCCGCAGCCGCCTTCTCTTTCTTGACCTCCCCGATCTCGGCGATCACCAGCCCCACGCTGTTGTAGTCGCTCCTGCACCACCGCACACGCGACACGCACACACTTATGGGTGAGCTGCATCTTTGGAAGAGAGAGAGTGAGAGAGTGAGAGAGCGGAGCGGGAGGTACACACCCTTTCTCGAAGAGTCGGTACATGCACTGGAGCACGAGGGCCTGCTCGAAGCCGGCGGCGACCAGATCGCCCAGCATCTTGTTCGACGGATTGAAGCCCGGACCCTTGTTGTCCCTGTGCGTGGAGACACACGCGCGTGCGCGTTTGAGCCAAAGTCGTGGGCAACACGCACCACCGCACGCACGGGGAGGGGGCTG
>CACVKS010000022.1:0-38579 GCA_902749335.1 Acanthamoeba triangularis
CGCCACCCCTCCGCCACCCGGCGTATCTCCTCGACCTTCTTCCTGCGCAGCTCCTTCTCCGCCTCGGTGCCGCCTTCGTCCTCCCGCCCGTTCTCGCCCGTTCCGTCTTCGCTTTCGTTCTTTTGTGGATTTGCGCCGCTTTCGTTCTTTTGTGCTGGGGCCTCGACCTCTCGGGGGCTTTGTCCTTCCGCCGTCGCGACGGCCTCGACGTCGCTGTCGTCTCCGTTGTCGGCTACCTTGGCCTTTCGCCGTCGCACGGGGGTGCCCCCGACCCGTTTGTCTCCTATCGTAAGTGTGCTGCCGCGTTCTCGCAACCCTACCCCACTTCCGCTGCTCGTGAGCGGCGAGGGCGGTGCTTGATCCATCTTAGCCTCCATCTTTCAAGACAAAATAGAATAGGAGCAACGCGTCAACAAGCACCCTCGCCTGTGCTCCTCGTCGACAGTAATATATATTACTCGTAGAAACCATTGAGAGAAAATAGAGCAAAAAGAGCAAAGAGGCTGCCGTCTCGAGATGCAAGCTTTGAGGATCGATAGAATCAATCGCGAGACCCCTTGTGCTGATCTTGATCCTGAACTTCGTTGTTGCCCGCCATTTTCCCTCTATGTTTGTTTTTGGACTAAATACGAAAAAGGAAAACAAAGGACCGCCGGTTGGACAGGCGAGAGCCAGCCACGACCTCGAGCGAAGCGAGACGAGTGGTGAGAACAGAGTACCCTCACTCTCAGGCGTTCGTTAGAGGCTCGCTTTCCTTCGATTCCCACACTGGACAGACAGGTCGGAGGCCCCTGATCATCAACCAACCCGAAGATGGCGAGCAAAAGATTGTCGATGGCCAGGGAGAGAGTACGAACCCCCGGGGTCTCCTTCCTTTCGCTGTTCTACATCTCAGCCTTCTTAGCCTCAAAATCGCCCGTGGGGCCTTACGATCATGCGAATTGACGTGGATTTATCTCCCCCCGGGGGGGGGGGCTCTGTCTCAATCTCTTCAACCGCTCGCAGGAGCGTACAGTCATCTACCTGAGCCCCGAAGAGGAGCGGAAGGACAACGCGAGGAAGCGAAAGGAGAGGATGCGCGCCATGCGCGCCAAGGACCGAGCCCTCGACGCAGGTACGTTCATGTGAAGCAAAGACTGGTCCATGTGGCCACCTTTACCTGCTTAATTTACCTGCTTGCCGCTTGTCTTGCTGCGGGGTGGACGCGCAGTCCGAGATGAAGCGAGCGAGCTGCAGGCGGTGGGCGTCCCTGAACACGATCCCAACCCAGCGAAGCACTTCACTCCACTGCCCGAAGAGGTCTACAAGAGCCATCGCCAGCTCGACGAGATTGCCCGAATGTACACGCTCCCGCTTCCCTCCCGGGCGTGGCAAGCTGTGCAAACCTTACACACGCGTTTTCCTTTCTTCTGTGGTCCAGTCTCAACTCCCCGTTCGGTCCGGTGGAGTTCGTCCTCATCGGACAGCGAGGCCACGGCAAGAGCTCCCTCATCGAAGCCCTCTCTGGTCACACCGTCACACACGTGCAATTGGCTCTGGTACCATCTCCTCTGTCACTCCGCCCGTGGTCTACCTTGTTCGGGAGGCTGATGGTGTACGTGCTTTAGGATGGAGCCACCAAGAGGCCTGTTCATTACCAGTTTGTGAACAGCACTGACATCTCACCCGGTGCCAAGTCCAGTGATGGTGCGTAATCGGCGTGCCTGGCCGCAGCGGAGTAGCGTCACAGACTTCAATTAATCCTTTTATTCCCCTTCGCAGCTGGGGTCAAGTGTATGATAAAGCGAGACGTGCTTTTCCAGGACTACAACGTCGAGGTTCCACTCAAGAATTTGTCTCAGGAGATCTTGCGTCGGTCGGCGGCGCTCTCCCCGAAACCGATCTACGTGACCATCTCCGCTCCCAACGCTCTGAACATTACCTTCATCGACACGCCTGGCCTGCCCCCTCCGCCTTCGGCGGGCGACGTTCCTCAGGATGTTAGGGTACCGCCTCATTCCAATGGTCGTGCAACAGTTCGGATTGGTTGCTTACCTGGCTCTGACAGAACAAGCTTGAATCCATCGTCGCCTCGGTCTCCTGCGAAGACAACAACCGGTTCCTATTGTTCGTCGAGGAAGCCGGGCCTTGGTGCGACGACCTTGCTCCTTGTTGCAACATAACGTCGATTGGTTTGGTTTAACTGTGCTCGCTTCTCAATCATTGTCAGGGAGGAGAGCAGCATCCTGCCGCTGGCGCGCTCGATCGACCCGGCGTTCAATAGGTCAGCGCTCGTATTCACTAAGTTCAACCCCTTCCTCAGATCGGTACGCCCGCGGGCAAATGCTTTCGGCCTGATTGTAGTCTCCTCCCTTGCGCGCAGTTCTAACCTGATGCTACACAGCTGCTGGGAACCAAGGAGCTCATCAACAGATATTTGAAGGGTGGCCAGCATCCTCTGTTGCCCTGCTTCTGGGTCACTGTGCCTTCGCACAAGGTTCGTGTGTGTGCCCAAGGCAGTTAGGCCGTCACAGTCCGTCCTCACTTTAACATTGCATCTTCCAGGCGAGGAGCAAGTGTGAGCAAAGCACAGCGTGGCAGGAGAAGGTGTGGCAGGCGCATCATAGAGATTTAACCTATCTACGGGACATCAAGGCCAAGCAAAAGTATCACACACTGCAGCCATGCCACCCCAAGTCTACGGGCACCGCTAACACGCTATCGACTCTTTTTGCAGATACGAGCCCAGCATTGGCATTCTGTGCCTGCTCAGGTTCCTTCTCAAGCACGTGTGGAAGCAGTACATCGACATTCTGCCGAACACACTGCAGCTCATCAGGCAGCAGGAGAAGAGCTTCGAGGTTCGCATTGGATTCGACCAATAATTCAATCAAAGGAGTGCATAAACTGACTCTGGTCATTCACCATGCCACAGGTTGAGCAGCAGAGGTTCCAGAGCGAGCTGGAACGGCTAAGCGCCCAGGGCATGCGCAGCGTTGCGAGCAAGTTCATCGCCACGCTCTTGCACGCCATCCACCGAATCGTGCACGGCTCGTCGGAGGCCGCCACCTCCATCACCGGCCAAACCCTCCTTGAGGAGACGCAAGCGCAAGGTAACCTGCAACCCCACGTTCACGCGCGAGATCGGTATTTCCTTCTCCAGGTAGGCTGACGTGCTGCTGGGTGCCTAACAGGGAGCATCGAGTGGGCCGACAAGTCGGGCCGAGTCCTCAAGGCCGACAAGAAGTGGCGCATCCCGTTCAGGTGCGACCCACCGCCCATTTGCGCGTGTACAATAAGTGGTTCAAGGCTTACCGCTGGGCAAACTTGCCCTTGCAGGGACTGTAAATTATATGGCGGCCAGCAGATGGACCGGCTGCTCGCTGAGTTCAGGACCATCGCCGACCATCTCTACCTCCGGGTACGCCGTCAGACCACCCTCGATTTCATGTTCAGGATCGAACGCCGTTGGCCAGGCAGATCCTTGACTGACCGGAAATCGATCACAGGACCACGTTATCACTATGGAAGACCTGGCCACTGCCGGTGGAATGCGGAGGATTCACAACGGCAAGATTGACATCACTTGGGCTGTGCGTACTCCCTGGCAGGCTGCCGTACACATTGGCTCACCGCAGGTCAGTCACTGACAAAGTAGTCGTACCCGATAGGCTGCATCGCTGGCCGGAAGGAAGACGAGGGACACCATGGAGCCTCTCATCAATGTCGGCTTGCAGAGGTACCTCAGTTCCTTTGCTTTATTCCGCGATCTTGGTCGCTCAACCTATGCTCTTTGCATTATTACGGCATCCAGGATGGCCTACATTGTTCGCAGGTCCTTCTATCTGGCGCTCGACCAGCTTGAGAATCCGAGGAGCGTGGAAGGCGCCAGCCAGGAAGCCGCCAGGGCCGACGGCAACGAGTGGAGCGAGGTCGAGGTCATCGGCTATCCCTACTTCATCCACTGGGTCAAGGACACGTTCGAGCAGTTCCTCACCGCCAACCTGCAGGTCTGCACTGACGTCCTGGCCTTCTTGTGCTCTTGCCCGCTGGCTCTCACTCTCTGTCTTTCAGAAATGCAAGGAGAAGTGCTTCGAGGAGTTCTTCTCGACGGAGACCCTCTATTGGGGCTACAACGAGTACGCTGCTCCCTGGCTCCATCGCATGTTGTGTTACTACCTAGGTGTATACTCATTATTCTACGCTTGTGTTGTTTACCACTTGTGCATACTAGCATGAGGCTTGTGCCTGATGAGGATGACAACGAAGCCGAGTTGCTGAACATGACCCTGGTCCTCACCAGGACCATCTTCGAGGAGACGAAAGACAGGCAGATCCGCAACATCCTGTTGAGGCTCTTCCAGTACTTTTTGTTCATGCTGTACGTATCACCATCGGCCACTGGTTGTGTGCCATCAATGGACCGCACTCGCAGCGAACTGACTCTACCAATCTGACAGCGAGGACGGTCTCAACGGCCACCTGCAGCAGCTGGTCAGCACCATGAACGAGGAGGATCTCGAGAGCAAGTTCCAAGTCGAAGCGCTCAGGAAGAAGCTCGAGGTATTTCGACCGATCGCCCTCGCCTTATCATAAACCTTTCCTCGTGGGAAAAGAGGTAACTGACTGTGCTTGCGGTTGCCAGGCAAAAGCCAAGCTGGTGGCCGACGCCATCAAGGAGAGCCGCAAGCGGGAGTATATCTTCGCCACGGCCTCGGCGGACTTCACCGTGCCCATCCTCACGGAGATGCAGATGCCCTGAAGACGAGCGCCCAGCCCAGGAGGAGGGAGCGGTGGGTGCCATAGAGCACAGAGACCAGGTCACGTGGTGCCCAGAAATTGCTGGGCGTTCGTGTTCACGCAATTTGAGCCTGGTCGCCAAAGAGAAGAACGAAGGCCGAGCTTGTCTCAGCAAGCGCCTCCTTGGCCCCGCTAAGTGCTTGAAGCGTTACCTCTGTGAATCATTTACCCTTCAGCTGGGCCTAAGAAGACTTCGCTTCTGGGAGGTTTGTTCTTCTTTCTTGCATTAATTTCAAATTCATTAATCGCGTGTAATTGATTACTGAAGATCGTTCAATTGGCGTGTAGCACCACAAGGCTGCCAGATTTAGCTAGTGGTGCTAGTACGCGATGTCGTATTACGAGGGCCAAGAAGCTACTGACTACGTCGAGGGACAAGACTACGATTACAGCAACTACGATTATGGGGGCGCGTATCCAGAAGGGGGCGGTGGTGGAGATGGAGGGGAATACGCGAGCCAATCAGATTGGACAAACGGCAGTGGAGGCGAGTACTACGATGAGAATCAATCTGCCTACGTCGATGGCAACGGCGAGTACTACGACGAGAATGGAGGCTACTACGACGAGAATGGGAACTACGTTTATCCTTCTTACGGCGAGGGTGAAGATGGAGCGACCAACTATGAGAATGGAGATTATCAGAGTGAGGGGAGCGGCGTGGACGTCGGCTACACAGCATCTGCCCCCTCACCACCAACCACTTCGTCGTCTCTGTCTTCGTCTTCCTCACAAGAGGGCAGCATGCCACGGTCGGCTTCCTCACACATGCTAGCGCAACTTGCAAGCGAGTTTGCGTTGGACTCAGCTTCTTCTTCGCCTTCATCTTCGCTCTATCTGCCTGCTCCCGTATCGACCGAAGCCGCAACTGCCAAGGCCAAGCCGCCCCCGCCCCGGCTGCGCAATGGCGAGATACCGCCTTACTACGATGACGAAGAGACCGGCTACCAGTACTACCTCGTACGCATGCGCACCCTGCTATTGGACGGAATGCCCTGGCACAGACGCTTTGTTCCCCCTTTTGACGTGACTATTGTGCAACCCAACGCGCAGGACGATGATGGCAACACGCAGTGGGATCTGGCCGGGTACTACGAGTACGACGGGGAGTACGTCTACTACGAAGATGTCGAAAGCGAAATGAACACACGCGCCATTGAGGAGGTAAAAACCTACTATGACTATGTGTGTGGTTGTACGGCGAGGCGGTGTGTGGATGTGCTCACTCCTTCTGCATTTGTGCCCGCTCTTCAACAGGAGCTGGAGAACTACCAGCACCAATACAACGACGACGAGAAGACCGACAAGGTAGACGCATACGGCTCTTTCACTTCTTACCGCGACGTTGCCATTCCGCTGAAACCCGACATTCACCACCATGGCACACGACACACGCGCAGGAAACGGAGGAGGAGCGAAAAGTACGGCACAAGGCCGCAGTGAGCAAGGAGATCGTTGAGACGGAAAAGAGCTATGTGGAGAGCTTGGACATCCTCGTCAAGGTACCCGCGCACGGTTTCAGTGTCGTCGTTTCGCTGTGGCGTTTTAACATGTCGTCCCATATGTGTTACTGCGCGCAGAAATACATGGGACCCCTGGTCGCCAGCGGAGTGTTGGACAAGGACGAGAGGGCCACCATCTTCTCCAATATTCCTTCTCTGCTCTCGATCAATAACGCCCTGCTGCGGGTACCTCTTCTCCCGCCTCTCGCGTATTGCCTCAGCCAAACGTCGTAGGTATTTAGTATTGACGCATTGCGCTCTCTTCTCCACAAGGACCTGATGCTTGTGGACGAGACCACCAAGGTGACACCATCAGGCAAATCCTTTGCCGATATCTGGCTTTCCACGGTACGACGCATGCATTCCCCAAAGCACATAAGAGGACACACTAAATGGGCATTCCTTCTTTGACGTGACCAGGTCGAGTACTTCAAAATGTACAGCGTCTATTGTACCAACTACCCCAATGCCCTCAAGTTTACGCAAACGATGCAGAAACAGAAGCCACAATTCCTGAACTTCTGTCGGGTACGTTGCTTCACTCTTCATGTATTATTATTATAATTATTCGTCACGGCTTCGCTTTCTTTCTCTTCCTCTCGTCCTGCTGACGTGGGCGCCTGTGTAGGAGTTGAAAAATTCCTCGGCCTCCAAGCTGGACCTGACCGACTACCTCATCAAACCGGTCCAGCGCATCTGCAAATATCCCCTCCTCTTCCGAGTACGTCCAACCACGTTCATCCCCCACGCGTTGATGTGTCGACACTGACAACTGATTTGGATGCAAACACCCTGCTCGGTACTCGCAGGAGCTGATCAGGAACACAGACGCGGAGGAGAACCCGAAGGAGTACGCCAAGTTGCTCGAGATTGAGAAGCGGCTGCAGCAGGTGGCCGGCCATGTAAATGAAGCGAAGCGAATGGCGGAGAGTCTGCAAAGGTACTTGCTCTATGGTCAGTGACCTGACCCGCTCAGAGGAAACTCACTGTTTCGGGCGGTTCTCTGGACCAGCGTGGTGGAGATAGCTTCGTTGCTCACCGATCTGCCGCCCACGTTCACGCTCGTGGAGGCCAACCGGAGGTTCCTGTTCCGAGGCACCTACTCTGCACAGGTGCGCGCCGCTGTCCACTCTCTGTTGACTATAAAAACTCGCAATGGCCATACCGCTCATGCGTCTTTTGTCTGTTGTGCGACAGACAAACGGCAAGGCTCCCAAGTCGAGTGAGCTTTTGCTCTTCAGCGACGTCGTCATCCAGGTTCGTCCGCGCATGCTCAGCAAGCAGCTCAAGTTTGTGGCTATGCTTTGGATTCGCTCGAGTACGTCTCGCCTCGCCTCGCCTCGCCTTGTTGTTATTGTTTCCTCGCGCAGCTCGGCGTAGTCTTACTTACCCGACCCTCTTCCTGTTTGTGGTGAATTGAAGTCATCGTGCGAGATCCTGGAGACACCAGGCTCGAGCTGGAGGACGAAGGGGTGTGTCTCCTGATCGACTTCAAGGAAGCGCTCGAGAAGGAGAAGTGGCGCTCAGAGATCGTGAACACCAAGCAGCAACTACAGGCACGCACGCGTCCACGCTCTCCTCAAAATGTGCCAGTATATTGCGATCCGACACTGACCGCCACTCCATCGCTGCCATGTACAGGAGGAAGAGATCAACAAGGCGCTCAAGTCCCGACCGAAGCGACGACAGAGGCCGGGCGAGCTTCAGCGGGAACAGTCCATGTTCATCAACAAGGACGGCCTCGGAGGTACTCCCTCCATCGCTACGACCGTTGGAGGTGGTCTCATGCGCGGACCTCGCAAACTAATACGTGTCTTCTTCTCGTGGGTCGCGCAGGGGATCAGATGGCATCGCCGCGATCGGGTGATGACCCAGAGGGCGACGGCGAAGGGCAGGGCAGCTCCATCAACTCGTACGATACCATCCACCGACTGATCGAGCACGAGGAGGAGCGCAAGCGCGAGCTCGACCGCCGCCTGCTGGAGCTCGACGCTCGCGAGAAGGAGAGCCGCGAGCGACTGTCGGCCGTCCGAGCGCGCAACGCCGATCTCGAGCGCGAGATCGCCGAGTGGCAGGCCAAGGTGCAGAGTCTCGAGGGCAGCGCCGGCGCTGGTCTGGGCTCGTCAGCTGGTGGAGAAGACCTCGGCTCCCGTTCGAGCCGCGGCCCCCTGCCTGGTACATGGGATTCCCTTGCACGCGCGCACGCATCACCGCACACGCTCTTCCTCTCGCTGACAAGACACTCGTGGGATTGGTTTCCAGCGGGCTTCGCGACATTACGGAAGCCAGCGCCAGGAGGCACAGCGCCCGAGCCCAATTTTCCCAAGGGCCCCTTCAACAAACGGAATTCGGTGCTCCACAGCTGAGGCGGTGGTCTCGTGAAGAGCGGTGGAACGGCCACCACGTCATCACGAGACTGCGACGGTACCGGCACGGAGAGACAGACAGAGTATGTCTGTCTGTGTGTCACCCACACAGTATTATAGTGCAATTTTCCTTTCTCGAGCTGGCTTACCATTAAAACCAACATCCTTTCGTTGCCTGGACACCGGCAGTAGAACAAAAGAAGCTAACGGTCGAGAGGGCCAGGAGGGACGTTATTTATAATGAACATGGAGCTGGAAGTGACCGGCTTGAGAGAGGAGGAGCTCAATATTATCGTCGCCGAGGCCGGCGGCTCAGTAAAAGCTGCGGGTTCATCCCCTTCTCTTGGCTTCCAATTTGGATCACAGAGTTCATCATTGATAATCTCTATGATGGAACTTCGCAGCTATTGCGCGCATGTACAAGGGCAACGACGACGGCAGCTGGCACTTCACGGGAGCTTGGGGCGCCATGGCCTTGGTACTCCACTAAGTTCGCCCAGCTCGAACAGGGCACTGGACACTGGGACACTCACCACATGGCATTCTATCCAAACCCAAGGTGTATGTCAAGGGCGAGATGGCATACCACCTGCGGTTGATCGACCTGAAGACCAAGCAGCTGGCGTGGACGCAGGAGCTCTACTACGAGTTCCAGTATGACAGCAGCAACCTCAATTTCCACTTCTTCGAGGCCAACGACACCGTGATCGGTCTGGCCTTTGCTCACGAAGGCGATGCCCAAAGATTGGCCAAGGCCGTATGACTTGCTTACTTCTTTACGCTGAGTGAGTTGCACTTGCGCCTTTGTCTCACCCCGGGTGAGACGCCTCTCCATTGGTCCAGGTGCGCGAACACTCGCCATCGCGGGAAAAGCTGGCTGCCATTGCCAGCCAGTTCAGAGCGGCGGGAGGCATAGCGGAGGCGTCGCCCCACACAGAACCGCCACCACTGAAGCAGGAGGGAAAGCGAAAGTACGCATTGTCTGCCATCATGATGCCTGCCTGGGTGCATGACAGCGAGCTGATTCGCTGGTGCTTTCCAGGTCGGGCATTCTGTCGCGCTTGATCAAGAAGAAGGAGCCCACCAACAAGCCGATCTCCGTGATATCTGGGCCGACGAACGTCGTGCACGAGGTCCACCTCGGCTGGGATGCACGGGATGGGTTCAAAGTGCGCAACATTCCGCTGGAGTGGAGGAAGCTCTTCCAGGCTGCAGGTTCGTTCCCTGAGCCAGCACTCCCACCACCCTTCACATTGTTTACCTCGCGCTCGCCCTGACTCTTCGTCCTCCACCCACTCTCTCTTCCAGGTGTGAAGAAGAGCGACCTCAAGGACGCGGACACGGCCAAGTTCCTGATCGAGACTGTGACACACAGCCGCCAAACTCTGCGAGGCCACGCTCCTACATTATTAGGCGCCCAAGCGGCCCGGAGCGATAAGACATCTGGCGGACCAGCACCGGAAGCGGTACCCACCCTTCCGGACCTGCCACCACCACTGATGAACTGACCAGAGGGTGGTGCAACAGGCCCCGGCACCTCCACCTCCAATGCCGCCGCCTCCGGCCCCACCGGCGCCAATAGCTGGCGGCTTGGCTGCCGCGCTGCAGGCACGTCTGAAGAAGAGCGACAAGCAGACCGACAACGCGACTTCGCAGTATGTCAAGGTAAACCCTAACGGCCTCAACAAAGTGCACATGAAGGACAAGAGTTGAACTCGGTTATCGTCGTCATGCAGAATCTTCCCATCCCGGACCTGGTCGACATGGACGAAAAGGAGGGCGCCGACTTGGCTGCCATCCTGGCCACAGCCATGCAGGTGCGTTCCTGCTTGGGCCTTCGACGCGCTGCATCCAGGTGCAGAAGGATTCATTGTCAATTCTCTCTCTTTATCTTGCCAGGCACGTCGCGGTGTTCTTCGCCAGGACTCGGATGAAGAGGGGGAGGACGAGGGGGAAGCGTGGACAACGGACGAAGAGTCGGACTTTTAACTCCTGGCAGCTGCGATTGGTGGCTCGGTTGGGCAAAAGCTTTTTTACCTCCAGCACAATCTAAAAAATGTAGAATATTTCATGCTACTTTATATTGGCATATTTAACATTACTTGCCCTGAGTACCACCAAAATACCAGGCTCGTCGCTTTAGGGCTTAGTGTTTATCTCGTGCGCTGGCAGACCGGCGAAGCGGGCATTGGTTGGCTGGGTACTATTATCTACCGAAAATAGACGAAGTGGATCACTTCGGGAGAAGAAGTGGGGCGACGGTGAGCTTGATGCCACTTGCGGCAGCTCCGCTGATTGGCAGCCCATGCGCTTGGCGCTCTTTTGCTGCTCTGGTTCTCTGATATTTCTGTATGACAAGCACTCCCCTCTTGTTTTACGTCGAACACACCTTCCAACAAGTCTTTTCAGCAAGCAACACCAGAGACAAGAGCACACTACTACGCTGTACCACCCCACAGTACCAGACCAAAGAAAGATGAACAAGCAGCTGCTGCTCGCCGTGGTGGTACTCACCGCGATCGTGGGCTGTGCCCTCGCCCAGACTCGCCCCAACCTCAGCGAGACTTTTGAACTACAAGGGCTCGTTACCCTCAGACAAAACAACTCCCTTGTCTATGGCCGAGGTACGTCCTCCCTTCTTCTACGTTTTGGTACACTTTATCGCAGCTGAAGTCGCACTACAACGTCCCTACTTCCACAACTTGACGCCTTTCCCTCTTCTGCTTCTATCGTCCAGCCAAGTGGATAGTGGACTATAGGGAGGGTAAGGCTCTTGACGTGCTCGAGTTCTACGATAGCGACCTTCAGCAACACGACGTTCACGACCTGCTGCGCTACGACCAGGGCAAGCACTACCAGCTCGCCGGCGAGCCCGCCAAATGCCGCGAGGGCGACCTCACGGCCAAGTGGCTGCCGTTCGCGTGGGATTGGGTGGCCAAGGCCGCTCCCGTGGGCCACGCCACGCCCGGCACCGACGCCTACCAGCTGTGGCGCTACAAGGCCGCCGGCGTGACCGTGTCGGTGGGAGTGGCGCTGGAGGACGCCGATCGGTTGGTGCTCTTCAGTCGCGCCACCGCCGACGAGGAGTACGTGTTCTACGTAGAGCCCGCCAATGCCACCGCCGAGCAGGAGGCCGCCCGGCCCAGGAGCTCCTGGTTCGACGTGCCCATCGCGTGCCAACTTACTGCCGATGCCTCCTCCCCACTTGTCGCTCAGTCCCGCTGAAGGGCAACAACGACGCTCACCGTGCTGCTACTGTAAATATAAATAGCCCATCACGCCCCTAAATTTGCAACGTGCTTGCGGGTCAGACGCCCGTTACAGACAGACCGTTATGGTTACGGGTGGAGGACTCGCTCCATGAAGAAGGACAGGACGCAATCCGTCTCGACTTCGAGGACCACGTCGACGTAGGCTCGCCTTGTGCCCTCTTCTTCGTCGGCCTTCACCACGGCTTCTGCACGCACCAACAACAAAGGGAGTGAGTCAGTACTGTTCAGCGCCAGGGCACAAACAAACAAAAACAAGCAGGTCAGATGGTACCGGCGACGGTGGTTTTGCCGTCAAACTCCGGCGTGCAGTCAACCACAGCCGAGCCGAACCTCTTTCGCTTGGTCATGCGCTGTTCCTCGTCGATCGCCACCACCATGGCCACAGGGTCGTGCAGGTGGAACGTGTCTGCACCATCATTCACACGGGGATTACGACATTGCGGCGATGGGTAAACGCTCGCCCGGCCACAGTAGCGCATGGCCGCTGCGTACCCTTCCTGCCGTAGGCCTTGGCCGTAAGGTCGGTCACAAACTTGGCGATCGGGGACTTGTCGGACCAGGGCCGTAGGCTCTCCTCTGCGAACCTGGGCAGTCCGACAATCAACGATGGTTAGCCGCACGAAAAGTTTCTGAGCTTGGCTGCATCGCAACTACTACCACAGAGAGCGAGCGACGTGAGGGGCCGTCGTACGGGACGAGGTGTGTGGCATCAAGAGGGACAAAGACGAGCGGCAGGCGAGCCTCGCACACAACTTTGGCCGCTTCGGGATCAGCGTAGCTGCCGGCAGCGAGTCAGTGCGCCATGTGCATATTGCGTTTGCCCAGGTGAGCCACACACGAGAGGGAAGCAGGGCCGGACAGGTGTGTATGTACATGTTGTACTCGGCGTGAGGTGTAACGTTGCCGGGAGCAAAGAAGGCCCCGCCCATGATCACGATCTCGTGGACCCGGCGCAGGGTCTCGATGTCGGCCTCGGCCGCCAGCGCGATGTTGGTCAGCGGGCCTGGTGCATCATCAGTGCGTCAGGCAATGAGCTGGCGCGTATCGCGTAATGCGGTTGTCTATGGGCGTCTGCTTACGTACCAATCGTGAGAATGGTGATCTCTCCGGGCTCGTGGGTCCGCAGGAGGTCCAACAGCACATCGACCTGCCCACACGACACGACGGCCAAGTTCGACTAAGACCAAAAGGAAGGGGAGAGTAGCGGAAAAAAGCGAAGGTGGAACGCACGGCGGGCAGGTGGTGGAGCGTGAAGTTGCCCTCGGGCGGCGGCGCGTAGATGAGAGTGTCGGTGGCCTCGTCCTTGAGGGTGGTGATTCCGCCCACGCCGTCCTCCCCGTCTGCACTCATGCACACATGCGTGAGCGGGGTGCGATGTGGTTGTCTTCGAACGTGAACCGCGGGGTCGGTGCACGTACGAAAGTACTCGGCCGTGACGAGCAGTCTCCGCAGGGGCTTGGGCGCGCCCACGGCGAGTACGTGGGGGAAGCGAAGCTTGTCTCCTCCCTGCCCCCATCTTAATCATCGGCGAGCCAGCTCTTGCACTTGTGAAAGTTGTTGCGGGAGCGCACCTCTTGCTTTTGCATGTAGTGGAAGAGGAGCTGGATGTTGGATGTCGCTCGATCGACTGGCACGTTGCCGCACACCTGCACAGCAGGGAACACCCCACGGTAAGGATCCTTCTCATCGAGAACACGAGCGGGGGGAGGGTACTGTGGTGATGGCGATTATCTCAACTTCAGGAGATTTGAGAGCGAGGGCGAGAGCCAGCAGGTCATCGATGCCGCCATCGGTATCCACAATAACCTTCCTCGGTCGTCTCGCAGCCATCTTTTCTCGTTCACAGGGCCTCTTCTTTATCGTTTCCTTATCTTTTCTCCTTTCTTTTCCTCTTTTTCTTAATTCTCGTAAAGTCCGATTTTATACCCAGAAGGCGTGTATGAAGGAGAACCTGACACCTTCGTTTTCTTTTGTTGTTGGTGCACGAGCTGAGTGAAGAGATGGGCAAACGGAAGCAGGCGAAAACGGAAGATGAGGTGAAGGTGGAAATAGAAAAGATTGCTGCTGCAGCTCCGAAGAAGCGTAGGCTTGCCAAGCGCACGAATCGGGGCCGGGTCGCCGCTGCCGCCGCGCAGACTGGCACCTCGCCGCTAGGGGTACTTAACGACGATTGCCTCCTGCATGTGCTGAGCTTCATCGACGATCCGGAGGAGCTGCTGCTACAGAGAGCCGTGAGCCGGGATTGGGGCAGCCTCGCCTCGTCCGACCCCCTGTGGCGCCCCCACTTCCTCCGCATGTTCGGTCCCCACGTATTTGGTACTTCTCCCCTTCTTCCTCTTCCTTTCTTCATCACCCAAGTTCTCTTCACGCCRTGAMTGCCAGCCTGACCTTCTTCTTCTTCTTCTTTATGTGCGAAGACGCGGCCGACGAGGAGCTCGCAAGGAAGGGAGACAAGCCAGTTTCGCGGAGCTTCCCCTACTACGACACGCAGGAGGAAGAGTCCAACTACGCGAAGCACGCCGAAGACGATGAGAATCCGGATTGGGAGTACTCGGACGAGGAGACAGACGACCACCAGAACAAGGTCGCACCGAAGAAGCAGCAGAGGAAGAAGGAAAAGACTAAGAAGGTGTCAAGCAAGGACCCAGGAGGCAGTTGCCCGGCGGACGACGCGAGCCTGSAGGAATCCATTCAGCGTGTGCGCYRTGCGCTCGAATCGAAAGGCAGCGATGCCGCAGGAGGTACCTGGCTCTACCGCTACCTCGCCGCGTGTCGTCTCATGCCGCGCCTGGGGCTGCCCCACGTCACCAGCGCGCTCGAAAGCAAGGTGAACGACTGGTGCGAAGCCACCGAGGAGGTTCGACAATCGCCACCCGCCCGCGCTGCACCCCCAGCTTACGCCTCTTCTTCAAGCAGATGGACGGCATGGAACCCTATTACACGAGCAAGTTGGATTTTTGCATGGTGGGGCTGCCCCACTACCCTCGCAGCGAAGTTCACTACCGCCTTCACCGACTGGCGGTGCTGCTGTCCCTTCTGAGCGTGTACGGCTCCCCCGCCAACGTAGCCCGCTCCTGTTGGAGTATTTTGATTGGGTGTCGCTCACACCCATGGGCAGCAACAAGTACGCGCCCAAGCTGGGCGATGATATACAGATCGGCTACGTTGGCAAAAGCTGCACGATCACTCTGACCCGGTTCTGCTACGCCTTCCTCCATGGGTACGCACCGCTCGCGCAAGTGAGTGATTGTGGCTCGCTATGCTGAACTTGAGTATTAAGTCCTACTCTCGGCTTGCACACGGCAGCAAGGAGAGGGAGCTGGTGGAGGAGCTGGACCTGCTCAGACCGCCTCCCGCTTGTCCGGTCCAAAAGAAAAAGAAAACCAAGAGGACCAAGAAGAGCAAGAAGGCACCGAGTGAGTCCGAAGACGAAGACGACGAAGACGAGGCCGAAGACGATAAAAGAAACGCGCGGAAGGCCCCAAGGCGCTACGGTTGGCGGGAGTTCAAGGAGCCGGCGCTCAGCCTCAGCGTAGCGGGCGACTTTACCCCGTTCGCCTACTTCCTTTCCGGCCCCTACGGCCAGAAGACGTGCTCGTTCGACTCGGCATATCCCGGTCTGGACGACAGCGAGGAGCTTTTCGGCTCCTCGTCCGACCTCCAGGCCGCCTACTGCTTTCGCACCGTACGCCAGCTGTCTCCCCCCTCCCTTTTTTTGTCTGCGGACTCACTTGTTTTGTTTTTTCGTTTGGTTCGACACGTGCAGCCTAAGAGAGGGTGGGCGCCGGGCTTCTTCAACGCCTCGTTCTCCTGGTATAGCCACGCAGCCATCAGCACATTCTACAACCCCGCACGGCGGCAGATCCTCGTCGTCAAGGCCCTGGAAAAGGAAATGGTGTGGTAAAGACTGGACTGCCCGCCCACAGATCACCGACAGTTCAGCAGGTTGCGTTGTAAATGTCGGTGGCGRAACTAATACCGAATTTCGAGTGATCGTGATCTAAAATTGGGTCTAGTGAGCTTCATAACCTTTGAGGCTAACCAGACTCTCTTTTAGAGTGGTTGCCGAGCAACAGGCCAATGTTTCGTTTTTTGTCAAGTGTATGAGCGTAGGTTCGCCGCGGTGGGAAACGCGTCCTCCTAGCCTGCACCCTCACCGGTACCGGGATTCCGCGCAAGTGCGGCACCACCCAGCAGTGCGGGGCCCGAGTCCTAGACTGCAAAGTTCTGGTAGGCAGGTGGTGGCACTTCCTAGGCCGGCTGCCCAATATAAAAAGGTACCGCTCCGCCCTTCTAGTTCTTCACACTGCTCACTCTTGTACCAACCACCACCACAGCCCATCAGCACCAGCGTTCACCAAGCGGTCTTACCTACACTCGACCAGCCTCATGATGAAGCACTCTGGAACTACGTCCGCTTCCCGCTTCGTCTTTGCCCTGTGGGCCATCGTGCTGGCGTTCTTCTTCTCAAGCGCCGCCTCTGTCGACATTGACGTGCTCCCGCTGCGCATCGACAACCCGAAGCCCGACGGCTCCGGCGTCAAGTTCTTCCGCCTTCAGGCCGACCCTGCCGACGCCAACATCGCCTCGCTGAACGGATTCAAGATCGCCTCGCTCTCGAGCAGCCCCTCCGGCCAGGCCTTCAAGCTGTGGAATGCGGCCGGCAACAACTGCAACGGCGCCGTGCTCGCCGTTGGCGACTCCGGTACACTCCTTTCCCTGTGCATCTTCACTTTCGCACCTCAATCTCAACCAACCACCCGACAGTGCCTGCCGACGGAAAGGTGTGCTTCTGGGCGGACACATCAACGACGGCCGAGTTTGAGACCTACCTGACCTACGTGGCCGTGGACAACTCAGCCAACGAGGGCACCACCCCGCAGAAGGTGGTTGTGGTGACCTACGACGTGCAGAAGTGCCCGTCCATCCCTGATCTGGGCGAGTACGGATTCGCCACGCTGCCTCCGAGCCCGATCGTCGACATTACCCTGAGCGGACTTGAGATCAAGTTCGAAGTGACCGCTGCCTACGTGCGCAACCAGACCTCCTGGAGTACGTTCACCACAACCAGCATCGCCACCTTCTTTCTTTTAGTTCACTAGAATTTGGGCTAATTAACCGTCAATTACAGTGGTGGACTTCTTCAACTTCGATAGCTCGGCGGGCGGCCACTCGGCCGATGGTACCGGCAGGACCTGCGCCAACCACGTTGCGGCCAACTACGCGGGAATCGACTTTGATCAGTGGTGGGTCTCGCAGCCCCGCGCGAACTTCGACCAAACCGTGGACGCCTCGATCACCGACGCGCTCGACAACGCCCTGTTCCCCAACTACCTCTCCACAACTAGGTGGGCCGTCACCAATGTAGGATGCGGCAAGGTCAAGTTCAGCGCCACCATCCCCACTGTCAACCTCATTGCTACCGGCGCTTCTGACTGCACTGCTGTACGTGGTCTACTCCTCAACTTCGGTTTACGTATTGCTTGCCTCACACTCACACACGATTCCTTTTTCCTGCTTCTTCACAGCCGGGCGCTTCCGGAGCCGCCGCGACTGCCAACGGTCTGAACTACACGGCCACCCTCTACGTGAACGCGCTGAGGCCCAAGAACATGACCGACTCAACCGCGGGCTACTACAAGACCTCGTTCGCCTACCCGTTCAGCTTCCGCCTCCAGCAGACAGTGACCGACCTGAGCTCGACCTCATCGGCCTGGGCCTTTGCCGTGGCAGTGGACGACCTCGTCGTCACGCGCGGCACCAGCCTCACCCTCAAGCTGGAGACCAGCATCAGCGCGCCAGGTGTCAACTCTCCGGACATCACCACGGCCAGCTTCCGCATGGCCACCGGTTACCCCTACCAGGCCGCGCGCACCAGTGCCAGCAAGAGCCCCGTTCTGACGCGCGTGAGCGACAACTCCCACTGCGGCACCGGTGAGAGAGTGGCTTGTGTGATCGTCTGGCAGATGGTGCTCCCCGAGCTCACCCAGGCCGAAGCCGGTGGCTCCATGGAGCAGTACAACCAGCAGTACATCGGCGCCTACTCTTTCCTCGTACGTTTTCCACCACTTCGCTGCACAACACTGTGAAGCGCGGGCTGATCATCAAGTTCTCTTTTTTGTCCCCTGCTGATTTCAGTGGACGACCACCGACGGCGACGAGCTGGCGTCGAACCTGATCATTGACGCCGTAGCGTCCAACACGACCGACCTGGGCCAGCTCAGCGTGCAGTCGGCCATCCGCTTCTTCCGCACTGAGGCCGCGATGCTGGTACCCGCGTCGACCGGCCTCGCCACCCCAACCTTCTCCACCGGCGATCAGGTTTGGGTGCGCCACGACTTCCTGGTCAACAGCGCCGACGTGTCGGCCTACCGATTTACCCTCCAGCGCGCCTGGGTCTGCTGGTCGCCGGTGAGCGACTTCGTGCCCTCGGTGACCGGCAGCGGCACGGGCTGCTCGGCCGACATCGCCGGTGTGATGGAGGAGCGGCTGGGCCAGCGCGTGCTGCTCTACAACGTGACCAACACCGTCAACAACGGCATCATCCCCGACGTCACCTTCCCCGTGGGCTCGACGCAGAAGTCGCGCATCTGGGGCTTCAACCTGGTCCTCCCGACCGATGCCGGCTGGACTGGCGGCGAGAGCGTGCACAACGGGTTCGGCATCAACGCACTCCCGCTGGTCTACAACTCGCGGATCAACACCTACTACTTCCACCTCGTGTCGGAGGTGAGCCAGTCGCCCTCCAAGCGTGGGGCCTCGGGCCAGACCCGCGAGGTGCACACCGTCTTCGCTCCCGGCGACAACAACAACAACAGGAAGAGGGCCACGGTGGCGGACGGGTCGTCGGGCACCGGGCTGAGCAAGATCACTTTGTTCAGCAGCAGCGCGGAGAGCTCGGCGTCGACCCTGAGCAGCTGGCTCGACATCTTCAACTAACTCAAGTGATACTCGGCTGGGCCATTGTACCACCATTTACATCATCACGCTTGCCGGCACAGCACCATCACTCCCCTGTATTTATGCTTCAAACAACCAAACAACCGTACTTCAACCCCTCCTCCTTGTCACCTCTCGCGGCTCCTCCACCCCAGACAGCAGACCGACAATTTCTGCCTTGCAAGGCAAAACCGTTTGGCTTTGTTTTCATCTCGCGAAGCAATGATGGAAGAGGAACCCACTTTGCCCGTGCCTGGCAAGCGGAAGCATCTTCTGCCTGCGCATGGATCGGAGAGCCCTGCTGATAATCTCAATCAAAACGTTGAAGCAGCGGAGATCGGGGAAGAGGAGCGGTTGCACGAAGAAGAGGTGAAGGTGAAGAAGATGAAGAGTTCTGGAGAGGAAGGAGAATGCGCCAGAATGCCATCAGAGCATAACGACGATGTCGTCAAAGAGTTCGACATGGCGGAGATTTTGGTGGAGGCACGCCAGCAGAGGGTGCGACGAGACGGCGCACAGAAGGAGGGCAAACTGCCCCTCATCTCCATCATCATTCCCATCTACAATGCCCAGCGGTACACTATATTATTTCTTTATTTTTTGTAATTATGTTCTCAAATAATAAAATAATAAAATAATAATAAAATAATAAAATAATAACTTTCTCCACCGCTTCAGGTACCTGGACGAGTGTTTTGCGTCGATCGTGCGGCAGACCTACGCGGGACCGATCGAGGTGTCCCTCTACGACGACGGCAGCGAGGTAAGCCCCTCCCCCTTCCTCCAAGAGCTTGTAGCGATGGTGCGGCGCGGCCTAATACGTTGTGGGTGAACGTCGTCGGCGGTTGTTGTGACGCAACCAAAGGACGGCAGCCCGGCGATCATCCAGCGATGGCTGCCCGTGTTCGCCGAGGCCGGCTTCACGACCCAACTGCGCCGAAATGACCGCTCCACGGGTCGTGGCTGTGGATTCGCCAAGAACAGGTCAGACCCGCCAGGTTTTCGTTTGCTTGGCAAGCAATCGTCAACTGACCCGACTCGACGTTGGTGGTGGTGGTGGTGGTGTGGCTTCTTCTCTGTGTGTCGATAGGTCGATCGAGCAGTCCACGGGCGAGTACCTCTGCTTCCTGGACGCGGACGACATCATGATGCCGGAGCGCCTTGAGCTGCAGCTGCAGGCAGCCCTCGAACACCCGGACGCCATCATCGGAGCCAAATTCACCAGGTGGAGCGCACCACTTATTTATTGATTTATTTATTTATTAGTATTATTATTTATTTATTATTAGAGTTAGTGTATTATTATTATTATTAGAGTTTTCTTTTTTCAACTTATTTGCGATCGCTCACCCCTACCCAGAACGCCCGAGGGCTCGACGGAGCGGTATATGCGGTGGTGCAACTCGCTCACGCAGGAGGAGCTCATGTCGCACCGATTCAGGGAAGTGACCATCATCCAGTACGTCGTTTCTTCTTCTCGTCGAGTCGTCCTCGTTCGTTGGCGCCGCACACTGAGCCTCGAATGTGTACTGTGTGTGTGGTGTGGACAGGCCCACCTGGTTTATGAGCAGGAAGACGTTCGATAAGGTCGGTGGGTACGACGAAACGTTTCCCGGCTGTCCCGAGGACCTCATCTTCTTTTACGCGCACCTCGGGCTGGGCGGAGGGTTGCACAAGGTGGACAAGGTACCGTGAGAGATCGAACCCCCTCCTCCCCTCTCGCGCCGCCCCTCTCGCGTGGACTTGGCGGCGCTGTGTTCGCACCAACCGACGAGCGTCGTGCCATGGCCGCCGGCAGGAACTGTTGGTGTATCGCTATCACGCCGAGTCGACGTGCAAGGCCATTCACCGACTGGTTCTCCTCAAAGTCCGAAGCCAGGCTATCCAAGAACAGGTCCGTCTCTCTCTTTCTCTCTCTGCTCGCTCGCACCACAATCCAAGACTGGCGCACGCACAGGCACCGCCGCACATGCAGAGATCGCGCAGCGGTTAACGACGTTGCGATGCCGTGCTGGTGTGTCCAGGTGCTCAGTAAGTGGGACTCGTTCACGATATGGAGCGTGGGGCGGGACGGCAAGAAGTTCTTCAACTCGCTCTCCGTCGAAAACCAGAACAAGGTGGCCGCGTTTTGCGACATTGACCCCAAGAAGATCGGCACCAAGCATACCACCCGGTACGACGGCACATCGACGCCGCTGGCTCTGTGCCGACGTGTGGTCTCAACATGCTGCTTGGCTCAATGGAATGTGTTTGTGTGCATGGGCAGACAAATGAAGGCCGACCATGTCAAGCCCATTCCGATCGTTCACTACACCGAAGCCAAAGCGCCCATCATCACTTGCGTAGCGCTCGACCGGACCGAAGGAAAGGTACCCCTCCCATGTGTATACCACCCTCACGTGATAGGACCAGAGGACTTAGCACTCACTCCATTCTCTCGTGCTCTAGTTTGAGCGGAATCTGGCCGAGCTGCAGCTGCGGGAAGGGATCGACTTCTTGTATTTCGTGTGAACTGTTGAATCGTCGTCAACGCAATCTGCTACGTCTCTCTTGCTCCTTGCACCAATGGCCGCTGCTAGTAGCCGCAGCGTTGCATGTGATCGCTGACGTCGTAGGACCTGCACTCGTACGACTCCCGCTCGTTGTGGCATGGCAGGTTGTGGTAGGGCCGGCACTTGCTCCACGCGCAGCCGCATGAGTCGTCGTCCGTCAGGCAGCCTGCGTCGCGACGCGTGCGGTCGTTTGTGTTAGCAGAACGTAGAGAGGGTAGCAAGCGTAAGCGGAACGACCGCATGCGCGGCGTACCCATCTCCCAGTTGCACTGGTCGTGATGGGGCAGCAGACACAGCCCTCTGCGGGCGCCAGCGTACCGGGAACAGCCGCAGCACATGAACGGATACTCGCAGTCCGCTGACGACCTGCAGGGATCGCCCCTAGCCACGCGTGTCAGTCAGCAAACTCGCCCACTCCCAAAGATGAAGGGACCGTACTCTCCCCCAATAAGGATATGTGAGGCGGCGTCAACGCTCAAATCGATTGGTGGATTGCTGCACCGGCTCGAGGGGAGGAGCAGCAGTGCAACGAGGAGCACGAGCACGGTCAACATCGGCTGTAGGTTCATTCTGCTCGTTCGTCTTCTTCCTCCTAGCGTTGTGGTGGTATGCCGCACGCCTGCGATGGACTTGCCTCTTGGGAACCACCCAAATCGTAGAGTTCCGTCAGCACATGACACCTCGAGCCAGACCCTCGAAATCTGGCCCACCTTCCGCTACCTCCTCGCCGACTGCCCAACAGTGAATGCAAGCCGGGGTGGGGCGGTGCAGCACACTACAGTGACTACACCGCAACCACCAAACTCGCACCACAGGCTCTGGGCGAGTGGAGGGGGAAAATGGTGATAATAAACAATCAATTACAAGCAAACAAATGGCGAGGGTTGGGAGCTCTCGGCCATGGGTCACCTTCGTCGACCTGGGACCTCACGAGAGGGCCTTCAGCCGCGCCAACCGCTCGGCCAAGTCATCCTGGTGGTGTGTGCGTGTGTGGGTGGAGTCAGTAAACCTTGCGCAAATGGTGAGCTCCCAGTGGCTGGAAAGCGTACGTTGCTGGGGGTGGCCTGTGCGGTGCCCACCGGCGCGGCGACGCCCAACTGACCGCTGAGTTCGAGGCCGTGCTCGTCCGCCACCTGTACTCACAGGTAACATTAAGACAATATGGCACAAGGAGGATCAGACGACGAACGAAGTGCAGCGCCAAACAACGGAAAATGTGTTGTTCTCTGCAGAGGTAAGGAAGAGTTCTGTTCTCACCTGAGAGATGAGCGAGTCCACTTGCTCCTGTGGCGTGCTCAGGGTCGCTGTCTGGTTCATGGCTCCCTCCATGTACGTCGACTGAACATCTATTCATTCGCATTGAACAAGAGGAAGTGAATGGTAAGCAGAGAGGCAGAGAGGGCATGAGCAAGAACAGGGACGAAGAAGAAGGGGAGTGGAGTGGTTACCAAGATCTTCGACTTGCTTCTCGAACTGCTCCATCACTTGGGTCATCTAGAGAGCAAGAGGGAGAGATTTCACACAAACACATCAGCACACCTGCTACTTCAAGCGACTCGAGAGCACCGTGGGCGAGTACCTTTTCGAGGTTCATCGATTTGGCGGCCGCTTCGAGATTCTTTACTATGCCGGACATCGACCGTGTGACCTGCAATCAAACGTGGGAGAGCAACGCACAGCGGACCCAGTGAGTGTGTCGGAAGCGATCTCGCGAGACGCCGCTGTATATCATGACAGTGCAAGGTACCTGTCGCATCCGCACGGCAGTCTCTACGCGGCCCGCCACCGCGTCGATGCGCGAAGCCAGTCGCAGATAATTGCTACCACCGCCCCGCCCCCCGACCGACGCGTGCAGAGTTGGGAATGAGCAACTGGGCCAGCAGAAGGCGAGTGCAAGAGAGGGCCACAAGTACAGTGACTGGTTCTTCTCTCGAATGGCGTTCTCAGCGTAGATGCGAGCTCCCTCCATGTTGCCCTTTTCTATGGCCTGCAGGCACGCGCCACACAAGGCAACAGTGAGGACTGCCCAATGCAAATGGGGCTGGTTGGGAACGTACATGCTTCAGCTTGAGTTTGTTCTGCTTCTCTTTCTTTTCGCATCGCTTTGATTCGCGCTGCAGCTGCTTTGATGTAAACTTCAGATTGAACAGGTGCTCTGCATTTACAAAAAATAAACCCATCAATAAAACAGTTTAAAAGCAATCCTTGTGCATTGAACCGTACTCTCCATCGCTTGTGAGGCTGTTGTCAGATGCAGCCTTCAATCTTCTTCCTCTTTTTCTTTTCCTTCTCTCTCAGGCTAAATGCAAGAAAGAAAAGACATGGGAAAAAGAATATAGTGCTCACGACGAGGGCTGTGGCTGCGGTGCGCGCAGGCTGAGCGTGATGGCGTCTGCTCCCTTGATCTTGCGGCGCCCACCTTCGCTTTGGTTGGGTTGGCTGACCTTGGCGATGCGGCTTCCGAACTGAATGGCGCGCTTCACCAGGCTCGTGCTCGCCGTGAGGCCCAGCCGTCGTCCCGCCTCCCGAAGCAGGGCCTTGTCGCCCACTCCCGGCTGGAGCCGCATGTCGCACACCTGCCACAGCGGCGTCGCATTGAGGAACGCAACGACCTCCTGTGACGATCCACGCAACGTCAGGACCCAGGTGAGGAGTTTGACCCGCACGACCACGCCAGGGCTAGATAGGGCACCTCGTCCAGGTAGGGAATTCGGGATTCTCGGCCGGTGCTGCTGATGACTCTATCGTCGCGACCTGCAAGGCAAAGTGAGACCAATGCGGATGAATGAGGGCCTGGGCGGTGCTTCATCCACGCACCCATGTTTCGTTTCCATATCCGCGTGGTGTCCTTCTCCAGCTCCTCCTGCAGCGCCACCCACCCGCCCCGGCGGAATGCCGTGCGATGTCGTCCATAGCCTGCGCAGCAAGTTGTCATTGACGTGAGAGAGGGGAAAATATTCGGGGGAGGGCAAACAACGCACCTCCAAACTGCTCGTCCGCGCCGCTACCGATCAGCAGAACTCGTGCAGGGCTAACGTAGTTGGTTGTCTCTTCAGCTTGCGTCGCATCGCCTGTAGCAACAGACTCAGTAGTAACTCCGACGGAGGCAAGCAGGGCTGCATCGGGTCGGATCACGCCTGTGAAGAGCAAAGGTGCTTAATATCTCTCTCCCACACCCACCCAGCAATGATGGCGTGAACCTTGGCCTCGCGCTGCGAACCAGGTAGCTGCGGCGATCGAGTGGTCCATCAAACTGGTAGATGGATGCAGTAATTGCATGATCTGATCGGCGCGACAAACATAACAAACAAAGATCAAACATGAGGCACATGTGGTTATTCGTTGCCTTGTGTGATTGTACCTGGTTATGATGCTCGTGCAACTCATCGGCCAGAACGTTCACCTCGACAAAGTTCCATCGGCGCGAGGGCGAGACTGAACGCAACTCGCACCACCCACGGATGCCGGTCTGCCGATCGGGCACGGCGTCATAGGGAGCTGGCGCAAAAAGCAGGTATCACGTGAGATGTCGGTCGGACACGCAGAGAGAGAACGAGAGAGAAGAGAGATATGGGGAGACGAACATTTCGAGAACGCACTCGAGTTCGAAGGCGGTTCCTCTGATTGATCATCGCTTGTCTTGCGGTTCCTGTTCTTCTTGCTCTTGTTTTGACGCACTGGCGCGGGCTTGGCTTGCGCCTGATTGGCCGCAAATGCCACGTTGAGCAGGTCGATGGGTCTGGTCACGCCTTGGTGTTAGTTAGAGTCCTGATCATCGAGAGGATGACACAGCACGTACTCGTCCACGGGAACGTAGAGATCGGCGAGTCGCGCTAACACGATCGAGTCGAGGCCGCCCGAAAATAACACGCCCACGCGACTGCCCGGCCTGGATCAGGTGGTCAGTGGCTGCGCAATAGTAAGACGATAGCCGATTACAAGGATCACGTACGCTCTGCCTGGCGGAAGATTGGACACGCGCTTTCTCACGGACCTCTTGAGCACCTCCAGGAACGCGCTGACAGTCGCGTCCCAGTCCCGCCGCATTGTCTCTTCGGAGTTCGTTTCACGCTCCTGCTCTTGTTCGCTTGTCAACGCCGCATGCGGTTCGTCGGTTTTCTGTGCGCTGTGATATTCGGCGGAAGGTTGTGGCGGCTCGAGCAATGTCCTTCGACCAAAGGGGAAGAGTGGGCGATTCCCGAGCTTGGTCAGGCTGACGCCATTGTTTAGATCCTCCTTCGCAGCCTCTGGACCCGCTCCCGCCTCGGGCTGTTCGGTCTTGGGCGCGAAATCGATGCAGTACAGGCTCTGAGTGGACAGCTCTTCCCAAAACTGGCCCGTTTCGTCTTCATCCTCTTCTTCCTGCTCCTCATCACCGCTGTTTCATGATAGAGACACTTAGGCATTTAGCAATCAACCTCGTTACCCAGCGCAGCCATGTACATGGGGTGCACCTTTTCTCTTTGTCCGGCTTTGTAGAAGTGGTCGACTCGTAGATTGCTTGAGAGAGAACCGCCACGGAGGAGAGAATGAGAGGTTCCGAGCAAGACGAAGGTCGATGCAGTAGCAAGCTACGGCGGCCCAGTTTGTCCTTGCCGAAGAACAGTCGCTTGTAGCTTGCCTTTAGAGGGGAAAACGCGTTTAATGGTAAGCTTTAGCAGGCATCACGACGAGCAACTTTCCCGAGAGAGACGTACTTGCCAGTAGACAAAGGCGTAGGGTCCCTCTACAGTCTCGAGGAGCTCTACGATCTCGGCCGTGGTGTTGCACCCGGAAAGGAGTGCCAGCAACACCGCGGTGTCGTTCTCCTCGTCGTTCACCTGGGCACAGAACAAACCAAGAGTGAGGCCACTGGTTCCATTGTGCATTCGCTGCGCCAACACGAAGCGCCCACCTGGGTTGGGTGATGCACGGTGTTACCTTGATGCCACCAAACACTTCGCCATTCCACAGGAGCACGTTGTTGGCATCGTCTTGAAGCGGTTGTGCAACGAGCTGCCGGCCACGCAGCGCCAACACTGCAAGCCAAGGGTGAAAAGGAGAAAAAGCTGGGTCATGGCCCAAGAGGGTGGGCCAACGCACCAGAGCCAATGAAGGTAAGCGAGAAATCGTTCGCCTGAATCACAAACTCGTTGCTGCCGTCAGGTCCGCGCTTCGCTATTTCCCTCCGCAAAACATCAAAATCGATCGGCGGACACCCACTGGGTGGGGCCTCCTCACTTGTTCTTTCGACGATTAATCCAATCCCACACATCGCAACCGCCTGAAAACCAATTCTTGGTTTGGCGTCGAATTCGGTGAGGACGAAATTTGGCTGACAGGTGCAGACAACTGAAAAAAAGGCGCCAACAAAACGAAAGGGGCCTGCCCCAATCTAGAAGCTAAGCCTCGAACATTCCGATTGATAGATAGACAACTGCACGCAGACTGAGGTCGCAGAGGAGGATAGACCCGAATAAGTTATCTTTTAGAGGAGTAGTATGTCGCACATCGAAAATTTCAATACTGCCTTTGCTGATGAGGACGACAAAGAGCCGGCCCTTATCATCAACCCTTTGATCCTTTATTTTCCTCGTACGTCCCCCGCCTTCTCTTTTGTTGACTTCCAAACCAGAAGAGGTCGGTGAGGATAATTATTTTTGAATTTTTACTTTAATTAATTCAACTCTTTTTTCCATTCCATTGCCTGTGCGCATAGCGCCACTGAACAGGATCATAACCAACATCTTGAAGCTACAAAATCCGAGCGACAAAGATTTTGTTGCGTACAAGGTCAAGACCACCCGCCCCCAGCGATACTGCGTGCGACCGAACATCGGCGTCATCCCACCGGGAGAGACGATCGAGCTGCAAAGTACACCCGCCCAAGATTCCATCTTTTTCCATCCCCGCACAGGAACTTGTGATTTCCTGTGCTTCTGCTCTGCTGTTGCTACGGCATGAGCCGCGCTTTGGGGCTGGCACTGACTCCTCTTTCGCTGCTGTCTCTGTGCTCTCTCCTCTTTGTGTAGTCCACTTCAGCTTTCACAAAGACCCGCCCAAGAGCCTGCATTGCAAGGACAAGTTTCAGGTGGAGAGCCTGATTCTCGATCCTTCCGTTGCCACCGGAGAGGACATTTCTCTCTCTGAGCTGGTACCTCACCTTGTGCTCGTCATTCTTGACCCATCGTCCAACCGGCCTCTGTGGCGCGGGTGGTCCATTGCATGCGTCGCATGACGAGCGTTCTCACTCTTGTCCGCTCTGCGCTCGCCTCGCACAGTTCAAGTCAGTGAGTAGCGATCAGATCTACAGGCAAAAGCTCAAATGCCGGTTCTCCTCTCCCACGCCCACCAAAGTCGGTGCTGGAACGGTAGAGCCCTTCCCTTCGCATGTGTGCTGTGGCGGTGAATGTGTGTTCTCACCCTTGCGCCGTTCATGCTGAGCAGAAACATGCGGACGTTCCAGGAAAGAGCTCAAAAGGAAATGACAAGAAGGACGGCCGGTTAGAGAAACTGAGTACGTGAGTGTTGATTGTGCCCATCCCACTACACCGCATTGCAACGCTGACCATCTCATCTCCTCACCAAAGACGAAGCGGGTGTAGTGGTGACAGCACTTTCGGGAACGGAGCTGCAACAAGAGTACCCCCGAGTACGTCCCTCCTCCTGCTTTTCGTTTCACACTGGGCCGCCCTTACGCGCAAGTGTCTCTCTGCAGGTACTTGCCCAGCTACAGGCGACACAGAAAGAAAGAGACGCGGCCAAGGCGCAAGTCAAAGAGCTGCTCTCTCAAATTCAACAATACCAGGAGAAGGACATCGGTACTTAGCTCCACTCCTCCTTACCGGCGCAGTTTGCCTCTCATATCATGGACGCCATCAATACCACCAGATTCCGGCTTCCGCCGACATTGGAACTCGAGCCAGGCCGTAGTGGGCGGAGTGAAGAAGCAAGCGCTGAGGCTGACCGGCTTTGATCTGAGCCTCATCTTCCTGGCCGCCTTCGTTGCTTTCCTCATCGGCTACTTCCATGTCGTCCTTTGAAGTGTCCCCACAACGTCTAGGACGGCAGGCTGTCGCTCGACCATCTGCTGAGCGACAGCGCCTGCGTTGGATGCCGCTCCGTCTTGGAAGAGGACGCGTGTTGTAGAGAAGAAGGCAGCAGATAAGTGACTGTAGCACTTTCATCCCCTGGCGTGAACCAAAGCCCGATATATCCCCACCAATTTCCCTCTCTTTTCGTCTATTTTCGTGGTAAGGCCACGAACATTGAGAAAGGGCCGAGCCGCACCGCACAACAAACGCAACAACACTGAGTGAGCATGGCAGCTAGACGACCACCCAGAGGTATTCAGCTCTTTTTAACTCCCCCGTCCCACCCTAACATCCCTCGTGCTKGCCCACAGGTTTTGAGGAGTTGTTTGTGCGGTTCCCATTCTTCACTCCGTTCCGGGTGGTGGGTTGGGGCACGCTTGCCCTTATCAATGCCGGCCTTGCCGAAAGCAAAGGACGTTCTCGGTACCCCACCCCTCTCCAAGTTGTGTCGGGTGCCGATACTTACAGCTCTTCCGCTTGCCCAGACTGTTTTGGGGTGGCGCATCGCTTGGAGTGGGTCCTCTCGCGACGGCTTACATTGTCTTTACTCCTTCGCACAAACATGATCACTCCTATTGAGTACCCTGGCCCAGTTGCCCTCACCACGTTGCGCACAGCCTTTGTCTGGTTTTTTGGGCACCAGGAAAAAGCAAACAATTCTTTGATTTTCCTGGCATTTACGGGGCGCACTTTAGGGTGCGGCTGCCTAGGGAAGGAAGTCGTCCAAGTCCTCCACGATGCTAGGCCGCGTGACGAGATGTGCTGCACCTCGATCAACAAGCCTGCGTACGCTTACTTCACCCCCCCCCCCTTCCTCATTTAACACCCATAATAAATAATATAAATTGATTATGTTTGCATGGAGGGTAGTGCCAGTGCAGGGGCGCCTGCTGGCGGTCGCGCACTACGGAGGACAGCGGCACACTCGGGTCACCTGGAGGTCAGGAGAGCAGGAGAGGCAGAGGGAAGGTGAGGGTGATGTGGTGCTGCAAACACTCCGTAAGTCGCTCGAGGCAAGAGAGGTCATCGCCGTCGTGGGTGCTGGCGTCTCGGCCGCCGCCACGCAGGTACACGGGAGGACTCAATCATAGCTTGGGCAGTAGCGGCATCAGCTAACTTCCGTTGTTCAGAATGCAGAGGCGGCGACATGGAAAGGCTTGCTGCAGCGGGGCCTGAGCTTCAGCAAGGACGTGAAGAACTGGTCAGAGTCCTCCACCAACTATATCAACATGCGGAAGAACATAGAAGAGGGGAAGTACCTGGAAGCAGCCGAGGAACTGTCTGCCCTGAGCCCTGGGAACAAGCGCAAGTTCTTTGGGGAGACGGTCGGTCGGCTGAGCGTCAAGGTGCATGCTCACCCGAAAGCTCGACGAGGTATTAGGCGTGTACCCACATTGCGATCTCATCACACACCTCTCTGTGGGCACAGGACATCACTCTCCTCGACTCTCTCCGCCGGCTGAACATTCCCGTAATGACAACCAACTTCGATAACCTCATCGAAGACTACACCGGCTGGGACACAGTCACGTGGAACAACGTGCACGAGTACATCCTGGGGCCTTTGAAGGTACCACCATCCCTTCTTATCACTTTGTGGCGCCACCCGCTCACGGCACTCGGCTGCGCTTGCAGAACAGGAAGGGCAAGGTGTTTCACATCAACGGGCACTGGAACGGGTGCCACTGGGACGCCAAGGACAGTGCGCCAGTGGTGCTGAGTGCGACCGATTACGCCGAGTTTGCCCGCGAGGAGGAGTACACGGCCGTGCTTAAGCACATGGCCATGACCTACTCCCTTCTGTTCATCGGCTTTGGTACGTATATCTTCTTCGCTTACCTCCACTGTGCCTGACCACACGCCGTGGCCCTATCTTGTGCGCTCAGGTGATGGCCTGGCCGATCCCACCTGGACGAGGCTGATGGACTGGGCTCGAGCGTCTCTGCCAAAGTCACCACGTTGGCACTACCGCCTCGTCCGCACGCCCGATGTGGCCAAACACGTAGTGTACGCACCTCAATCTTCCTCGATCTTGTCTCTCCTTTTCCTTTCAAAACTTACTTGCCACCTTAACTGGTGCGCACTGCTCCACAGGGACAGAGACCGCATTGGCTATCAGCAATTTCAGATTCTTCCGTATGGCGATAACTTCTCCGACCTGGCGCACTTCCTCAACTCGCTGCCTCACTCCCGTGCGCGCACTGTCCCTCCATCACTTCTCCAACCGTGTCGGCACCAGTCCTTATATTCACCTCCTTCTCAGCCGCCATCTCCATTCCACACGTCCGCCAGGCCCACAGCCAGACGGCGAAGCGTTACACTCTCTACCACTGGTACGTGGGCACTTTGGGACGAATCCGACTTTGTGGAAGCTGATCGCTTATCTGTGTGTGATTTAAATTAGCGCTCGGGACAACGACGCGGTGAGCATCCAACGGATCCTCGAGGAGTCGCCTACCGACCCCACATACGTCTTGCGATCGCGCTCCACAGCCGAGACTCCTCTTCACGTACGCGTTCCCCGGTCGAGTCGTTTGTTGTTGTCGGTCGTGCGTGGTAGCTGAGCGTGTACCCGTCAGCTTGCTGCCAATCACGGCAGTGCAGAATGCATTCGAGCGCTCGCCGCCCTTCTCAAGCTTCATCACGTGGTACTCTATCTTGGTCACCATATAGTGCCTGTATGTGCTACTCGAGGTCCTCACTCGCGTGAGAACAGGATGTGAACGAAGAATCGTTCGAGTCTCGCTGGACGCCATTGGTTCGCGCACGCTTTGTATTGCTTTTATTACTGAGTAGTGGCTCTCGACCCTTATCCGGCGTGGCGTGTTACTACAGCACCTGGCGGCTCTCCAGGGCCAAGCCAGAGTGGTGGCCGAGCTGCTCAAGGAAGCCGACATCAATGTGGAGAAGAAGGACAGTGAGGGCCGGACGGCCCTTCATCACGCCGTCCAGGCCGGCAGAAAGGCCTGCGTGTCCTTGCTCATCGACCACAAGGCGCATATCAACGCTCAAGACAACTTGGGTAAGCTGCAGTGAGTGCACGTTATACTGTGCGGTCGTGAGATCTCACACTGCTTTGACACGTCAGGGAGGACGCCCCTCGACTATTGCACTTCGGAGGACATCAAGCAGCTCCTGCAAGAACAGGGAGCCGAGGCCTCGCGCATCCCACTGCACACTCCCGCAGCGAACACGGACACGGCATCTCCTGCTGCCCACCACGATCCGTTTTAAGCACGATCGTAATTGTCTTGCCGATCCACATGCAGGCAGTGGATGTGCGACCGGACGTGCTTTTCAAGCAGATGATGCACGCAGTTCGCACCGGCAACGAGCCTCACCTCAAGCACCTCCTCAACAAAGGTGACCTGCCGTTCCCCAGAGTAGATAGATACTCTGCTGGTGAAAGGTAACTATACCGTGCTGACGTTGTGAGAAGGTGGCAAGGCCCTTGTGAAGATCGCCGACGGACTGGGCAACACGCCTTTGCACGCTGCGGCTCTCTATGGCAGGGTCGACTGCCTCCGCACTCTCATCCGTACGTGCCGCCATCATTATGGCCTCATTCGCAACAGCTATAATGAATGGTGCCCTATTGGACTACGTCAGAGCACGGCGCATCCGTTGACGCTGTTACGCATCTCAACACGCAGACGCCGGTACGTCACACTTGCCGTTGCGCATTACGCATGCAGGGCTGGCACTGATACATGTTACTCTTGTGTGCGGCAGCTCCACCTAGCGGCCAAGCTCGGCCACACGGAAGCAGTCCGCGTGCTCCTCAGGTACTCAATCAACCCATCAGACCCGATCGTTGTGCGAGGGCGGTTTCTCACACAGCTGCCGTGGTCATGCAGTGCCGGCGCGTTTCTGAAGCCTAGGGATGCGCGGCGCCGCACTCCGCTGTGCCTGGTGCCTCAGGACAACGTACGTTGGTTACACGACCGACAATTTTACTGCAAACGACGATAGAGGAGCTGAAACGAACCGTACTGTGCTAGGTCGAGTGTCGCGAGGTCCTAGACACGGTCATCAACAAGCCCACCATGGACGTGCCTCCGGGTTGGTTCTCTCGGCCCACGAACAAATGAGACGTCATTTGACAATCGTGCTTTCATCCCAACCTACAGAGACGAAGCTGCGACAATCGATGGCTCACCTTTTCCACTTGGTCCGGTGCAACCGCTACGAGGAGCTCAACGCTGCCTTGGCCGAGGACCACAACCGACATTTTGTTAATGTATGCCTCATCCGCCATCCCTTTTGCTTCACCTACTCTCCCCTCTTTGATGCGCTAACGACACACGCTTAATGGTTGGGCAACAGGCACGCGATAACATAGGCTACACTTTGACTCACCTCGGTAAGTGAGCTATCTATCATGTTGCGCACCTGCTCGCCATTATCTGACCTTTCCCAACAGCGGCCTTGCACGGATACCCTGAGTGCATCAAGGTCATCGAAAGGGTACGGCGCTGTGTGACTTCTCCTGAACAAGACCTGGCTTTCCTCACACCCTTTGCTCCTGCCTGGCAGCACCACGGGCCGATCAACGGAGCAGCCAACGTCACACGATGGACGCCCCTTCACCTCGCTGTGCGGCACAATCAGGTCCATTGCGTTGAGGTACGCCATGGTTGGCTCGGTCATATGTGGGCTTGGTCCTGAACAGTGCTCATGTACCACCAGATCTTGCTGCGTGCCGGAGCGGACGTCGAAGCGCTGGACTACGAAGGCAAGCAACCGGTGGACTACACCGATGACCACGAAGACAACGTTTACGACCTCAATGTGCGCCGCCTCTTGCTCTCTAGAGTAGAGAGTGGTGGAGGGTTGGAGTCAGACATAATGGCCTGTGCTGGTAACCACCTCCACTGATTGGCCAATTATTTATTTATTGTTGTAGCTTGGCCAAATATTTCAAGAATGCTGTCACACCCCACAATCAAATTTCACGTGGTTGTCTCCCAGCTCTGGACGTGTTGTGCTCCGCCACACATATCTTGGATCCTATTGGATCTTTTTTTAAATAGTTGCAACCACAACCACCGCCACACGTGCGGCGTGGGAGATCAGGTGGCCAATGCTCTACCCGGTTTGGTGCTTACACCTCCTCTTCTGTTCCTTCCACCGCATTTTCTGTTCGTTCTCTGACCTGGCCTTGTGCTTTGCACCAGAGACGCCGCATGGGAGCAAAGGGGGGGGAAGGCGTACCAGGACGAAGCGGAAAGTCCTGCCGGGAATTCATCGTCTTCCCCGCGTGGCCGACCGGTCCAACACGCGGAGGAAATCACAGGTGCAAGTTGAAAAGGGACTTTGCCCAGGTGCTCATTGTTTGTTCGCATCCCTCGACCACCAGGCTAAACTCTACCACCTCTCAAGCCCATCACCACTTCGGGTTCTCGCGCTCACAGGCGCTTCCAACATGCGGACCTCCTCCGTATTCTTCGTCTTCTTTGCGGTCGTTGCGGCCGTCAGCGTGGTGCAAGGCCAGGCCATGGGCTCGTGCGCAGCGGCCCTCGAGCCGGTCTTCGCCGCCGCCCAGGGCTACCGATGCGTGCAGCTCACCATCACCAACACCAACTTCAACACCTCGTCCGTCTCCTATTCGCAGGGCAACCTCTACTTCAACCGCTACTTTGATGGGCTGGTCAACCGCGACGTGCCCTCCTTCCCCGTAATCTCCAACACGGCCGTCGCCTGCAATCAAGGTACTATTCCACCACTCTTCATAGGTTGCCTTGGTTTTACAGCGTTGAGTTTGTTTGGCTGACGTGTGTATGGCCAGGCCGCAGCCAGCCGTTCAGCGCGCAGGAGATCGGCACCTACCTGGCCTCGAACTACTTCGACGTGCTGGTGACCCGCGATGGCGTCCTCAGGCTCGCGGTCGGGCCGCAGGTCTACTTCAACGTCACGCTCGTCTGCAACAACGCCCGGCTCCCCGCCGTGGCCTTCGATCAGCAAGGTCTCTCTCTCTCTATCTCTCTTTTGATGCCTGGGATAGGCTCAGGTCTCACCGCTACTCGGCCCGCAGGCAATCTCTACTCGGTTCAGCTTACCACGTTCGAGCTCCCTGAGGGTTGCCCCAGCGAGCAGATTGGCAGCCCGTGCAACGCCTCTGCGCCGGCAACGCCCGTGTGTTTCCCCTCGTGCGGCTCCAACCAGGTCTGTTTGGTCGACAACGGCTACGGTCGCTGCTACACTCGTACGTCACCTCTCCCTCTCCCTCTCTTCAATGAGTGCTGCCTGACGGTATTCGAATTGGTGAATGACATTCCGTACCCTCCATTGCAGCCGGCGTGAGCTGCTCTGAGCTCAACCCTCCCTGCGGCACCGACCAGGTGTGCATTCAGGACGGTGGCCTCGCTCGCTGCATCACCAGTACGTGTTCGCACTCATTTCAGTATACCAATAGTGATGAATTCAAATATTAATTTCTACTCCGCCACAACTATAGTCATCAGACCAACTCCTGCTCCTTCTCCGGCTGCCAGCGCGTCTCCCGCCGCCAGCGCTTCGCCGTCGCAGTTGCCTTCGCCCTCGGCCTCGCCGGTTCTGACCTCACCCGGTTCCCCGTGCGCCGCGATGACGGTGGCCCAGTGCCAGAATGCCTACAGCCAGGGCTGTCAGGTGTGGTACGCCCAGGGCTGCTGCGGTGACACGCTCGCCTACTGCGCCCCCACCTCGTGCTCGGCCACCGCCGGCCAGATGAAGTGCGCCCGCAACCCGGCCAACAACAAGGCCTACGAAATCAACAACGGATGCGTCCCCGCCGGCTTTACCAACTTCACCGCTCCGGCTTCTGGTACGTCCGTATACGTTTGGGTTCTCTAGCCGCAGGGCCTAACGTTCAGCGTTCGTCCTGTGATCGTGCTGTAGCCGACTGCTCGAAGGTGAGCTGCCCCGCGGGAAGCTACTGCACCGTGGTGCCGTCGTCGTGCTCTCAGACCAGCTGCTGCCAGCCGCAGGCGTCCTGCGTCAGCAACTGAGCCCAGGCCCACTGAGCCCAGGCCTGTTGTACATATCCGCCCACCAGCCGCCCTCTCCTTCTGCCTCTGCCACACTGTATGATTGCACGTTAGACTGTACTTCATCACCAACAACAACCCAAACAAAACAAATATTTCTTTTTTAAATGTCAACCCAAGCACTTCGCTGTTTTTCATTGGTGACGCCTCGGGAAGTGAGAAATGAGAAAGCGAACTGTTTCCCCGTTTGATGTGGCGTGATGGCCAACGGTGGGCCGATGACTTGTCGCTGTCTTGTCGTCCGTCGGTGGGCGACAGTAGCGTAATCCTGGGGGACGACCCTAGCCGCGCCTGATCAACGGCATTCTTCTACACCACCTTGCGAGGAGGAAGAACATCAACAGTAACAGCACCAACCGAGATACAATGACAACAGAAAGGACCTACGGCTTCGACGACATCTACACCCGAGGCAGAGACTACGGCCCTGTTGGGCGCAAGCGCAAGACCTACGACCGCGATTTCGACACCGACTTCGACCTCGGTCACAACTAACGCCTCCACGATCACGGCTGAGGTAACTGACTCTGCCTTGTTGCCTCTGCAGGCCGCAGGCGCTTCGGCGGAGGTTTGTACGACCGCGGCGTTGACCGCTTTGGCGGAGGATTGTACGATCGTGGGCTGCTAAGCCCGACCTTCGACCGCTTCCTCGGCTATTCGCCCTTTGACTACACTCGTACCTGCCTCCTCCTTGTTGTTGCCTTCCACTGGCACACTTTGGGGAGGACGTGACAGCGCTCATCTGGTGTTGGTGCCAACCTACAAGCAACCGGGCTCGACTACGGATTCGGCCGTGGTGGTGGCTTCGACAACTTTGGTTACCCCGCCCTCACCTACCCGGGCGGCGGTTTCGGTGTGCAACAGCCCCAGGCCATCGGCGAGGCCGGCTACGACCTCGGCATCAGCGGCCGGAGGAGGGGTACGTGTGCAGAGTTGTGTTATGCTGCTCACTCCCAACTGATGTGGGTTGCGGGCGAAGCCGATGAGACCAAGTACAGGAATTTGAGGGACTGGAACCGGGTGGAGGAGAACCCCAACATCGACGAGTTCACCCTGTGGCGCCCGCGCGCCGACATCTTCGACCTGGGCTTGGGCGCGCTGCGGGTCGAGTTCGAGATCCCGGGCGTGCCGCGGGAGGATATCAGCCTCACCGTGCGCGACGACACCATCACCCTCACCGCCCTCAAGCCCCAGTCGCGCAAGGAGGAGGCCGGCTTTCACTACCAAGCGGAGCGCCACTTCGGCAAGTTCTACCGCCGCCTGGCCCTGCCCTTCGCCGTAGATCCCAACTCTGTGCGCGCCTACCTCGAGCTGGGCGTGCTCAAGGTAAGAGAGCCTCTTTTTGGTCATTGCAGTGATGTGCTAATCACTCCTCCTCATTATCTACAACCCACAACACATACACGATGCAGGTTCACCTGAACAAGGCGGAAGGTACGGAGAGAATCCCCATCAGAGAGGGCAGCATCCCCATCGAGGGCGCGAGCACGACCGGCACCACGGGCACGGCTTCGAGCTCGGCGGGTACCACCAGCTCCGTCAGGACTTAGGCAAGAAAGAGGCAAGCACCGCTGCAGGGGCCGGTCCGCAGAGTCCGAGAGAGACCACCAGTGCTGGAATGCGGAATTTCGATCTTAACTAAAATACGCCACAGTGATTGGTCGATCCAACTTTTATCTGCATTTTGTCATTGGCCCCAAACAAATTGCTTTGCTGTTGGTTCGGCTCTGCCAAGGAAATTCACGTTGGATCACTTGCCAGAGGGCGAGCCGCGGCTTGCACACGCCAAGCGCGAGTGCCCCAATGCCACGTACAGCGCTAGTGGCAAAGTGCTGTGGGACTGAGCAGAGTTATGAGGGTGACCCACAAGATCGCGCCCGTGGACCTCGAACCTGCGAGAGTTCGACGGGATGACCGACCTTCGGGCAGGAAGCAGCAGGCTCGCGGATGACTCCAGGGCGAAATTTCACCACTGGCCAACTATATAATGCACCCCATTCTCCCCTCATACATTCAACCAACCCTCAACACACCAACAACCAACTTTCAACAACTGCAATATGGCCACCCTCGAGAGACCCATCGTTGACAACGTCATCACTGGCGCCGGCTACGATTACGTCGACCCGTCGCTTCACCGCGACATTAACCTGGGCACCCGCGACCAGTACCTCATGGACCGCGACTACGACCTCCACCGCCGTGGCAAGCTGTCCAAGAAGGACTACAAGCGCATGTACGGCACCAAGAAGGACAAGGGCATCCACCACCATCACGGCGGCCACCTCGGCATGGACCGCTACGGTTACGACAACTACGGATATGGCCGCATTGTCGAGCCCGCCTACGGCCTCGGTGCCACCCGCGGCCTCGGCTACGGCGCCATGCCCCTCATGGGCACCCGCGACATCGGCTACGGTGCCATGCCCCTGAGCCGCGACATCGGCTACGGCCGCGACATCGGCTATGGCACTACCGGCTACGGCCTCGGCCGCGACATTGGCTACGGCCGCGACATCGGCTATGGCGGCATGGGCATGGGCCGTGACCTGGGCTATGGCGGCTACGGCTACGAGAGCTACCCCTACGGCTACGGCGGCATGGGCATGGGCATGGGCGGCGGCCTGCTCGGCGGCATCGAGCGCGGCATCGAGCGCGGCATCGGCGGCATCGAGCGCGGCCTCGGCATGGCTCCCGGCATGGGCGGCATCGGCGGCATGGGCATGGGCGGCATGGGCCTCGGCGGCATGGGTATGGGCCTTGGCGCCCGCGGCCCGATCGATGAGGGTCGCTTCCTGAAGCTTCCCCACTACGAGCGTATCAACGAGAACCCCAACATCGACAACGCCACCCTGTGGCGCCCGCGCGCCGACATCTTCGACGTCGACCAGGACCACCTGAGGGTCGAGTTCGAGCTGCCCGGCGTGCCCCGCGAGGACATCAGCCTCACCATCCAGGACAACATCCTCACCCTCGCTGCCCTCAAGCCCCAGACCCGCAAGGAGGAGGTCGGCTTCCACTACCAGAACGAGCGCCACTTCGGCAAGTTCTACCGCCGCATGATGCTC
>CACVKS010000023.1:0-37616 GCA_902749335.1 Acanthamoeba triangularis
GCGCTACTCGCTTCAGGTCTACAAATGTGTAGACAGAAATTTGGCAGTTCCGCTGTATTGCTGGTTCACGTGTAGCGTGAGTGCGATTGGCGGCTCATCACTGTGGTTGATTGTTTGGGGGGGGGTTAATGTGTTGACAGGTGGAGAAGGGCGCCGACCTGGGCCAGAGGCTGGTGCAGAAGGTGGTCGTGGACCCGGTGTCGGCGACCTACAACGCGGCGACATCGCTGCCTTCGCGCCTGCTGGACCGCGCCGAAGCCCTCCTGGACTACTACCTCCCCGAGGAGAAGCAGAAAGGCGACGAAGGCCCCGCCGCCGGTAAGTCGCGTCGCGACAGCCAGGAAGGAGGCCGAGTCAGGTACGCACACACCTAGGATTAAGTTGGTGTTCTCTTGCGCTCACAAGTGTGTCGGTGATGGTGATGCAGCTCTCTGGGTCGCTTGTTCGATCTGACCGTGGCGACCACGCAACGCACCTACGCCCGCTTGGGCTATCAAAACCTCAAGACGCAGGCCACGGAGAAACTGCAGTCCTACGAAACTCTGAACGATTTCCTAATCTACATGCGCACCAGCGATCCGGAGAAGAAAGAGAAGCTCGTCAAGCAAGGACGCGTAAGTCACATTTTTTAATGCGTGTTCCCTGTGTATGGCGCTAACGCAATCCTGCCTACACAACAGGACGTCTACTGGAACTTCCGCAACAACTACAAGGCCATCTTCATCCAGTCTGCCAGATCTGTGGTCCAGCCCTACCTCGTTGCACCCACGCTCAGGGTCTACAATTCAATCTACTCCTTCTGGACCAATAACGTCAAGAGGTATACCACGCTCGGATCCCTCCCATCTGCAAATCTGCATCACTCACTCATCACTGGTTCTTTCTTTTCTTTCTGTCATGCGTGACAGAGTCGTGCTGCGAGGGCCGTTTGCTTCTCGCCTTGCCACTCCAGCCAACCCCTCGGCTTGAGCGAGTGAGTCACCGACCCCCGCTGGCGGTACCGTTAGCATGTTCAACCAACCACAACACCTTTTTGCATTGACAGTGAATAGAGCCACACTTTTTCGAGACACATCAACACAAGAGCCAGGTGGCCGAGATGAGGCGAGTTGTTCGTTGCCCGGCGTGAAGAAAGAGAGAACAAAAAACGTGAAAGTTAATTTGTGGTTCGGTGAAGAGGTAGGCAGAGCTTCAACATAAAGAGGATAATCTGTTGCCCTTGTTTGTTACCAACTTACCTCAACTCCCCTGCTCTGCACCACCCACTGCAACCTCAAGCACAACAAAACGCCCCCCTTTTTTTCAGTGTTGACTATGGATACCACCCACCCCTCCACTTTCACCAAGTCCCCCAACAGCCAGTGCGTCATCAACATCATCCCTCCCCGTACGTTCTTTTCCTTGTGTCCCCCTTTTTCCTCTGGGTGTAGCTCACTCGTCACTCACCACCTTTTGCCTGCAGGCGAAACGTGGGCACAGATCCAGGGCGTGCGCACCCAGTACATCGCCGACGCCCGCTGCGGACCCCACCTGTCGTTCATCGACCCCTTCCTCCTGCCCGAGTACTACCCCGAGGTACCACCACCAAGCATTTCCTTTCTTTCTTTCTTTCTTTTCCCCCACCCTGGTCTACTAACGGGGGTGTGGGTCGGCATCCAGGCGGCCAGGCTGCTGGGCGAAGCGCTGGCCGACATGCCGCCGTTCGAGGTGCGCCTGGCCAAGTTCGGCCACTTCAAGCACGCCAAGTCCGCCACCCTCTTCCTCGAACCCGAATTCAACCCGCCCCGTATATCAATCCCTCTTCTCCATCGCCCCGTCATCATCAACTAATCGTGCGCGTGTGCGGTGGTGCATGTACGTGTGCGCGTGCGCAGATGCGATGGATGAGCTGCTGGAACGAATCATGGCGGTGTTCCCGCAGTGCGACGACACAGTGAAGCGGGGCAAGGGCAAGTTCGTGGCCCACGTGTCGGTGGCCAAATGCAAAAACGAACACCAGCTCAGGAGCGTGCAGGCCAAGCTCGAAGCCGACTTCCGGCCCATCTCCTTCACCCTCAAAGAGATCTACCTCCTCCACCGGTGCGTGTCGTTCTGTGTGTGCGGTGCGCGCGTGTGTCGTGCCATGTGGTCTGACGCGTCAGGAGTGGACCATCATCAGGAAAGGGACGAACCCATTTGAAGTGAAGGAGGTGGTGCCCTTAGGGTCGCCGCACACGCCGCCCCACTTCGGCCCCGGCAGCCCCGGCGACCTCCACACCGCCGAGCAGCACCACCCGATCGGTACTCCATCCTCACCTCAGCCGCCACCTTAACTCGACCATCTTCGACCGATCGGCCTCACCACGTCATCGACGACATTCCACATTCGCCACGTCATACGGCAGGCCGATCGTTGGTGGTGTGCGGCCTCCCCAACAACTGCACCACGGCCCAGCTCTCCGCTCTCTTCCTCACCACGCCGCCGGCCAAGGCCGAGATCATCCTCAACCCCAACGGCAAACCCAGGTGCGGCCAATACAATCGTGTTGCAATCACCAAAACAACCACAACATTAAGTAACAACAACAACTACAACAATTACAACAACAAGCACCCACTGACGTAAATCGTGGCCACCAATGGCAGGCCGCTGGGCGTGGTGGAGTTTGACTCAAGGCAGGAGTGCGACGAGGAGGAGGCCCGATGGCCGGTCGAGGGGCGCGAGGATGGCGTGTTTGTGCGCCGTCTCTGGCTCATGGTCTTCCCCGACGTCATCGGCGGCAGCTGCTCCCTCAACGCCGTCAAACGGTCTTAAGGCAAAGTAGCAGAAGTTCAGAGGGCGCATAACCAAAGAGGTGTTCCAGGGTTTTGACTTGGGCTTGGCTTTCACCGACTCCGCGCTGTGGTGATGTTTCGCTGCAAGTGTTGAGGTGCACCACCAGACATTGTGTGCATGACAACTTGGCTCATCAGCCCAGCAAGGCACGCAGCTGCAGGAGTCTGGGCCATTGGCCGTCTCGGCTACACACACGACACACGACACACGACACACAACGCGGGCCTTACCGATCTTGCTGGGCGCCTGCGATGTGTCTTGCTCATCGTCGCCATCATGCCCAGCGAGCGAGAACGACGAGTCGCGGTCCCACAGGTGCGCCGCGTCGGAGCTCTGAGCCAGGGTGGTCCGCACGGGCGGGTACTTCTTGAAGAGGGCCACGGCATGCCGCAGGCGCACCTCCCACCGCCGCTCGCGCAGTAGGCGCAGCTTGTCCACGTCGCCCCGGATCCAGGCCGCGCGGGCCAGGGTGGCCGCCATCCAGAAGCCCAAACAGTTTGTCGCCTCGTTTGGTCGCCTCGTTTTCGTGGTTTGTCTAACGCGTGGCGGTCAACACAACTCCGACCGGCCCCCTCAACTTCCCCTACCGTAGACGATCTAGGTCAGTTACCTGAGTTCGGCTAAAATCGATGAGCTAACTCCGAGAGACCTCCATCGCCCGGATTTCGTGACGGTTGGCCCGTGGCCGTGTGCTCACATCACCTGGATTCCGTAAATGCACTTGCGTTAGAGCACACACCCGCATAAACTCTCACACACACAAACTCTTACTGATGGAAGACACACGGAGAAGAGGTGGAAGAAGGTCGAGGGTGTACCTGGTCTTCTGCGTCCCCTTCCTCCTGCTTCTCGTGAGCTTCTACCACTTGGCCGCCGGCGCTGCCCTTTTATCCGGTTCACCTTCTCCATCCCCGTCACCTTCCGCTTCTTCTCTTCCTCCGCCGGCCAGCGGCCGCCTCCTTCTCGAATATGTACTTCGTGGCCTCCTTCGCTCTTTGCCCTTCTCTTTCGTTCTTTGCAAATCACTAAAGGAATGAATAACCATGACAACGGGCCGGGCGCAGGAGGCGAGACGGGTGGCCAAGGACGGAGTGGTGGTTCTGGCCCTGTGCAATGCGGGCTACCTCGACCTGCTCCTCAACTGGAAGGCCTCCGTCGATCGGCTAAACATCACCAACTACGTCATCGTGCCCAACGACATCAAGGCCGCCCAGCAACTCAGCTTCCTTGGTACCCCCAAGCACCCCTCGCGCTGTCGTATCCCACTGTTGTTGTTGTTTTGTGGTAGTTAATGCCGCATTCCCGCGTGTTGATCGGTTTTTTGTGGTTTTTTACAGGAATCGATTGGGCGTACGACCCCGCGATTGGGTTGGGCGATCTGGCGTCCGCCGAAGCGGCCCGCTACACGACCAACAAGATGGACCCCATGCACGAGAACTGGAACAAGGTGGTCCACAAGAAGGCGGCCTACGTGCGGGCCATCATCGCCTTGGGCCTCGACGTCTTGGTATGTGAGTTACGCTAAAAATGATGCCAGCTCGACCTCCACCTTACACACAGGGCACCTTGTACGTGGTCCGCAGGTGACGGACGTGGACATCGTGTTCATGAAGGACCCGCTCCCGGTGCTCGCCAACAAGACCGTCGATCTCTTCTTCATCAACGACGACAAGCGCGATGGTGGACGGAAAGTGCTGTGCGGAGGTCCACTGTCATCTCATCACCCGCGCACACACTACACGCACCGCACACGCGACATTCGTTGAAGGAGGTACTAAATGGAGTATGGCGTGGTCGTGATGGTGATTGACAGGCTTTTGGCTGGGGCGAAGCAACGAGCGCACGATGGCGTTCATTGACTCGGTACAGCGGTGCGAGCAAAGAGGCATCAAGGAGCAGCCCTGCTTCAACAAGTGGTATGACAAGATGAAGCGACAGGCTAATGAGGTACTTCCCTGCCGCCGCCTCCACCCATTCACCGTCAACGCACGACATACTCTACTCGTACTACCTCATACGACGGCGCGTTACTCATTTCCGCTTTCAGAGTGCCAGAGTGCAGGTGATGCCCATGCAAGACTTTCCCAGTGGCTACTATTACTTCCACGAGTTCTGGAAGGTTCGCTTTCTTTCTATCTCTTGTAAACATATGTGTATACAATATGTTGAACAAGAATGGTCATTTATCAACAACACACGTGGTGAACTGCGCAGACAACGAGAGAGGGAGTAAGGGTCAAGGTCAGGCCGGATCCCTACATTGTACACAACAACTGGATCGTCGGCCACGAAAACAAGATCGCACGGTTCCTGCAGGTACCGCATGTCGATATGCCACCAACGGTGTGCGGTGATGCGTGTGCGATGGTGTGTTGCGTCGTGGTATGCGTTCGTTCGGTCAGCTCACGCGTGCGTGTGCGTGTGCGTGCGGCCAGCATGGCCTGCTGATGGTGCGGACGAGCGAACTGGCGGAGAAGTTGGCCAACTCCAGCTTCAACCCCAACATCTCCACGCATGAACAACTGGTCGCCTTCCACCACCAACAGCGCGTTGCCGATATCCACAGCACGCAAGATGTCTTGTCGGCGATCCTCGCCGGCAACGCCGACCAGGTCGTCGTGCCCGAGGCATCGCCCACAGTGCCCAACCAGTACTTGGCGGCCCTGGTGTGGACCTGTCCGGCGTTCACCCTCTGCCTGATGTTATTGGTCTGGGTGCGCCAACGCCGACGACCGACGTAGCGCAAGTGGTCCTGGGTGTTCATGTAGAATGTGGTAAGAAGATGTGTTTATAACATGTTGATGTTGTCTCATTGTGGACACTGTGTGAACTTTCTGCCGACACAAAAAGGATGTGATTTAGGATCGAAGAAATACACTGAAATTTCACAAGCGCTCCGGAGATATTCGTACTCCGGATGTCCGAAGCGGACGTTATTTCTGTTGCGTCAACCCACTCGGCGCGCCGATCTCGTGTGGACCTTCTTGATTTCCCGCTCTCGTTTTTTCGCATCCCGCCTTGTGAACTTGGAAGCATTAGCTGTGCGTGACACTGCGATTGATTCAACATCTAAGTTCGGAAGAGGGCTTTCTTCTCGACATTCTTCTGAACAAAACCAGCCCCGAATCGATCACCTGCTAATTTCTGTTCGCTTCATTCGCGACCACAACCATCAACATGGGTGACGTACGTAGTGACATCTCTTCAATCTACTTTATTTAGTGTTTATTTTATTTATTTTGTCCATGCTTAATTGCACCTCTCTTTTTTTGCCTATCATCTTCCATTGTAACGTCGCATCTCAACGCTGCGCATCGTTCTCTCGCACTTCCACTTCGTCTTCGTGGGCAATTCATATCTCTTTACCATGTAAAAAAAAACATTTGGCTTTTGATTGATGATGGTTTTTTTTTCCCTTCTTCTTCTTCCTCTACACGCGTAGTACGAGATGAAAAACATGCGAACATCCGATTCGGACATCGAGAGCGGCGGCGAGCCCGCGGCCGATGAGGAATCGACGGCCGAGCTGAACGACTTCTTCAGCCAGGTGGAGGAGATCAAGGAGGCCATGGCCCAGATCACCGAGAACATCGCCACCATGAAGGGCCTCTACTCCAAGCTCCTCACCGCCACCTCCACAGAAGACGCCCAAGGTACACTACGCCTCGCACACTCGAGCTCGTTGTGTCGCTGGTCGTGTCGTGTGCGGTCTGAACGTATACGCCGCACGCGCTGACCGCACACGACGACACACGCAGAGCTACGGCAGGAGGTGGGCGAAGTGCGATCGGCGACGGACAAGATAGCACAGCAGATGCGCATAAAGATGAAGAAGATGCGAAAGGAGAACGACGACTTTGAGAAGTCGCACGACAACGACCCCTCGCTCGTCAAGGTAGACCACACCCGCGTGTCGTGTGCCGTGTGCCGTGTGCGGTAGTGTGTCCGCGTGTCATGTCGTGCGTCGTGTCGTGTCGTGCGGTGTGTTGTCGTATGTCGTGTAGCGGTGCGGTTTATGCGTGCGTGCGGTGGCTGACCCGCTGAACTGCACCTCAACAGATTCGAAGCAACATGCACGGCACGCTGGTGCGAAAGTTCCTGGATCTCATGCAGGAGTACCAGGCCATGCTCACCAAGTACGACAAGAAGTTCCGCGACAAGGCCTACAAGGAGGTCCAGATCGGTACCGCACACCACCCTCGACCCCACCACCACCACGACTGCGACTAACGTTTTGTTTTTGTTTTGTTTTTGTTTTTAATGTTTATTTTTGTTTTGTTTTTGTTTTTTTGTGCAGTGGCGCCGGACGCGTCGCCGGAGGACATCGATGAGGTGCTGGAGTCGGGCGAGGAGGCCATCTTCCAGAAGCACATCATGGAGGACCGGAAGCACGCCAAGGCCAAGCAGACCCTCGACTACCTCAAGGAGAAGCACAACGATCTGCTCGCCCTCGAAAAGTCCATCACCGAACTCAACCAGGTACCCACCGCACGCGCACGACCGCACACACACGCGCACACGCACACGCAATGCTGACTGGGCCGCTGCGTGTGTGGTGGTGGTGGTGTGTTTGCAGTTGTTCATGGACATGGCGATTCTGGTCGAGACGCAAGGCGACCTGATCGACCAGATCGAGTTCTCCGTGATGAACTCCAAGGCCTTCACCGAGAAGGCGGTGGTGACCCTCCAGGAGACCGCCAAGATCGTCACCAACACGAGAAAGGTACATTCTTATTTCTTATATTATATATACTCTAACATATACTAGTATATTCTGTATATATCTATATGTGTGTGTGGCACGTGCTAAACTCTTCTCCGACACACACAACACAACAACAGAAAAAAGTGTGCATCGTCATCACGGTGATCCTGATCATCCTTCTGATCGTGGTGGTGATCGCCGTCGTGTCCGGTGTCATCCCGCCCCTGGTCAGCAAGGGTTGATGGACCACTGTCACCAACCACACCACCACCACCACCAACGACGACGACGACAAGACGAGGGCTGAGGGGCACCGAGAGCGGTTCGTACGACGAAAGAGAGGAAGAGATCCTGGAAGAGAAGAAGAAGAAGAAGAGGAAGCACAACATCAAGAAGTAGACGACGAACACAGCAACAGCAACAGCAAGCCACACGACGACGACGATGACGGTGCTGGGGAGGAAGAAGAAGGTCCGTTTGTGGTAGGAGAGTTTAAGAGAGAGAGAAGAGAGGGATTTGTGGGATCTTCTTCTTTGGTTACAAGCGAGAGTAGCACACACCTCTCTACGCGCCACCGCACACACCGCACACATGAGGGATGACGTCAGCCTCGTGAACGCAGGCAGCTTGATCCCGGCCGGGGTCAGTAGAGCAGAACCACAGATTTGGGAGAAGGGATGGCTGATTCGGGCGCCCGGTCGTTCAATTTCGCTGCGTTTGTGGATGACGAAGACGATGATGATGAGCATCATCTGATATCGGCAGCGATTGCGGTCCATGGCGAGGGCCTGGTGGATGATTTTCACGACCCCTTCCTGCAACGCGACGAATCGAAGAAGGAGGCGGGCCACGACTGGGAGCTGGAGGAAAATCACCCCGCTCCATTCGACGACACGGAAAATCGCGATTACAAAGAATGTAATGACGACTACGATGATGATCATCGACCATCCTCATCCCTCCTGCACGTCAGTGGCGGTGCACAGCACAAGATGAAGACAACTACGTCGTTGTCCCATGGTGGTGGTGATGATGACACAATAGAGAAGATGATGATGCAAACAAAACTCAGCGATGACGGGCTCGATGCGATCGGCGACGAGATCAGGGAGAGGAGCGCACGAGAGGAGAAGCGGCTCAAGTACCGCCAGACGATGGTCTACTGCGGGACCTACGTCGCCCAGGGCCTGGCCGGCGGCTGCATCGGCCCCACGCTCCTCCTACTCGCCGCCAACACCTCCTCCACCGTCGACGACATGGGCCTCATCTTCACCCTCCGCGGCGTACGCCACCGCACACGCCGTACACGCCGCACACGCGCACCGCACACGCTCACCGCACACGCCGCACACGTACAGTTGGGCTGGATATTGGGATCGCTGTGTGCGGGCCGGCTGTACGAGTCGACGGGCAAGCGGTCGCATGCGGTGCTGTTCGGGTCGACGATGACGATGGCCGCCTTCCTGCTCGTCTTCCCGTTCGCCCGCTCGCTCTGGCTCCTGCTCGCGCTGCAGGCCGTCAACGCCTTCTTCGCCTCCTTCAACGACGTCGGGGCCAACACCCTCATGTTCCAGGTCTGGCAGCGCCAGGTCGCGCCCTACATGCAATTCCTCCACTTCTCCTACGGCGTCGGTACCCGCTGCCCTCCCATCTTCAACGCTCGAAGATTGCCTCACAAGCTTATCGACGCCTCGTGTGCGTGTGTCGTGTGTCGCGTGTCGTGTCGTGCGTATGCGTGTCGTGTGTCGTGTGTGCGTGTATGCGTGTGTCGTGTGTCGTGCGTGTCGTGTCGTGCGTGTCGTGTGAAGGGTCGACGTCGGCCCCGGCCATCATTGCGCTGGTGCTGCTCGTGGCCCCATCGGACGCGCAGCTCCTCTGGTGAGCACCTTCCCCACCACACGTCGATTGGTTGATGAGCAGGTTTTGCATGGCAGCGCTGGTGTGTGGTGGTGTGCGGTGGTGGGCTGACTTGCGAATGGGCGTCTTCGCAGGTGCTACTGGGTGCTGGGCTTTCTGGTGATGTTGCCCTCCTTCTTCGCGCTCGCGGTGCCCAGCCCCGCCCCGATCGCCGCGCCCGCGCCCGACAGCGACGACACGCGCAACAGTGACGTCTTTTTCTCTTTTTTCTCTTTTTCTCTTTTTCTCTTTTTCTTTTCTTTTTTGGCGCCTCTTCGCTCTTTTTGTCTGAATGTTGCGTGTCGTGTGGCGTGTGTCGTGCGGCTAGATGGGAGCCAGGACGCGCCCAAGTGGCTGGGGTACCTCATCATCTTCCTCACCGCGTTCTCCCTCTTCACCGTACGTCTTCCTCTTCCTCGGTGGGTGCGCTGCAGGTGTATGTGTGTTGGCTTCACTAACGAACCCTTATCGGTGTGTGCGTGTGCGTGTGCGTGTGCGTGTGCGTGTGCGTGTGCGTGTGCGTGTGCGTGTGCGTGTGCGGTGCAGTACGTGGGCATCGAGATCGCGTACGGCGGGTGGATCTTCACGTATGCCGTGAACGAGTTCCACATGGGCGAGACCGAAGCCGACTACCTCTCCTCGGCCTTTTGGCTCGCCATCACCATCGGACGACTCCTCGCAGGTAACCCCTTACCCCGGCCCCTCGCCATGGAACACAACAAACCCAAGAACTCACACACGCGACACACACACGACACACACACACGACACACACGACGACACATGCCTGCAGTGCCGCTGGCGACTCGGTTCAGTTCGCGATCGATGCTGCTGACAGACCACATCGGATCGACCCTGGCCATCATCCTGGCCATCGTCGTCGTGCCCTTCAAGAACAACCTGGTACCGGCGCCTCCCCCGCCTCCACATCCGCGGCCTCCATGACAACCAAAATTCAATGCATGTCGTGCGTGTCGTGCGTGTCGTGCGTGCGTCGCGTGCACTAGTCTTTGTGGGTGGTGACGCTGTTGTACGGCGTCTTCATGGCCTCGATCTATGCGCTGGTGTTCAGTTTCCCGTACCAGCTGGGGGTTGCCATTACCAGCCGCGCCTCCAGTCTCCTCGTCGGTACGCTCCACCGCACACGGCACAACACACGACACGCACACGATATGCGCGACAGGACACACGCGCGACGCGCGCGAGGTGACACTCACCTGGCACGCGACGCGCAGTGGGGTCGAGCCTGGGCGCGATGCTGGTGCCGATGGGCGCCGGGTTCATCTTCAACAAGATCGCGGCGTCGCTGCTCATGTGGACCATCCTGGCGGGCAACCTCATACTGCTGGCCGTCTACGCCCTGCTCGCCCTCTTCCTCCCGCGCTGCATGGGCATCACCGTCACCGCACACGCCGCGGGCGCCACCGCAGCGATCAGGGACAATGACGACGACGACGAAGTGGCGCAGATGATGATGATGGACGATGAAGAAGGAGATGGCCACCACGCCACGCGCCGAAAAGCCCACCAGCAGGGCAAGGGCGCCTTCAAGCTGGTGCCCCTCGCAGTTGGTGGGGTTCAGCAAGACGATGACTATCAGCCATAATAAGATATGTGCGGCTCTACAAAAATTGTTTACTGTTTACGGGTGGTCAGATTGGGCTGCCGCGGTGGCGAGCAGTGCTGAGCGCTTGGCGTAGCGGGTGAGGAAGAGCAGCGCGTTGGGGGTCATCCCTGGTATCCGCGACGCCGCTCCTGTTTGTTGGCCGGCGGTAGAGGGATTAAGAACGCGACACGACACGACACGACAAACGACACGACGACCAATGCCATGGCACGAAATGTGATGATGGTGAACGTTTACCGAGAGTGGTGGGCCGGGCGGCGGTCAGCTTTTGTCGTTCCTCGATGGAGAGCGAAGCCATCTCGGCGTAATCGAGGTCCGCCGGGAGAATAAGACTCTCCTCCTTCTTGAACGCCGCAATCTCCGCCTCCTGCTGCTTCAAGTACGCACTGCGCGCAGCGTGCCGCAAAAACCGTCGTCGCGATCAGTTACCCCGCGCGTGTGCGGTTGTGCGTGTGCGTGTGCGGTCGTGAGTGTTGTGGAACACACATACCTGTACTGGGCCTCGACCTCCAGGTGCCACGCCGTTGTCTCCCCGACCGATGCATAGCGCTCCGGCCATAACTGCGCGTGTGTGGCCACACGAGAAGATATCAATAAAAATTACAATAATTATTGTAATATATTAAATTTCTTAAATTCATAAATTAATATTTCCTTATATTAATAAATTAATAACAAAAATTTTTAAAAAAGTATAACAAAAGGCGCGTTGCTCGAGGGAAACGTACCTGGGCGAGCTGTGCGAGGGTGACCTTGTAGTGGGCGATCATGTCCCACGCGCTCCGTTTGCGGCCGTCGCGCGGAGCGGGCAGGCCGCGTCGAGCCCACTCCTGGGCGGCCTCGGTGTGGTCCCGGAGGGCCGACTTGAGCGTGTCCACCTCCTGCTTGCGCGCCTCGTACCGCGCGAAGCGGTGCTGCGACACGGCGCCCACCCCGTGCGCGCGCTCCGTCAATCGGAAGTCGGCGTTGTCGACTCGCAGCGACAGCCTGTACTCTGCCCGCGACGTGAACATTCGATAGGGCTCCTGCCGCCGCATCATCACTCGCCATTAATTACCGCACGCGACGCGACGCGACACAGTCAGTGAAGGGAGGGCGTGGAGGAGTACCTTGGTGCCTACGGTGACGAGGTCGTCGATGAGGACGCCGATGTAGGCGTCAGCGCGGTCGAGAATGAACGGGTCCGCGCCCTTGACCGCCAGCGCAGCGTTGATGCCCGCCATGATGCCCTGCGCCGCCGCTTCCTCATAGCTGTAAATACATATATATACATAATAAAACACAGTAATGGTCAGGGTCAACATTTCATTGAGATATAGTCTATATATGACATCAGAAAATATGAGGAAATATTAGATAATGAGGTCATGGAGGCAGTACCCGGTGGTGCCGTTGATCTGTCCGGCAAAGTACAAGCCGCCTATGCGCCTCGTCTCCAGCGTTGGTCGCAGCTCCCGCGGGTCGACGTAGTCGTACTCGACGGCATAGCCCGGTCGTATCATGTGCACCTTCTCCAGCCCCGGAATGCTACGCACCATCTACACACGCACGCATCAGCACAAGCCCGCGTGTGACCACTGGTGTGTTGCGTGTGTGTGTGTGTGTGTGTGTGTGTGGACGACGTACGTCGAGCTGAATGTCCTCGGGCAGGGAGATGGAGATGCCGTTCGGGTAAACGACGTCCGTATCGAGTCCTGCAGGGATGGTGGTGATCGTGGTCGTTCCGTTCGTGGCTTAGCCCGATTCGCGGGTGCCCGGCCGCATGGCGACGCCGCGGCCACAGCACAGGTGAGAGGGGGGTGTACCTTCGGGTTCGAGGAAGACCTGGTGGCGGTCCTTGTCGGCAAACCGTTCGACCTTGACTTCGATGGAGGGGCAGTAGCGCGGACCCAGGCCCTTCCCCTGCCCTGCAAGGGAGGAAGTCGCAGCCACGAGGGTTGGACTTGCAGTGAGACACAACAACAACAATCGTGGCAACAGGATCGGACCCGATTCGAAGGTAGGGCAGAGGTGGATGTTGTCGCGAATGATCTTATGCGTTCTCTCGGTGGTGTAGGTCATGTGGCACACCTGCAACACACACGGCACACACGACAAGTGCCGCACGTGTGTGAATTCGGTTGCAACGTGCGTCGTCGTGGTGCTTGCATGGGACGATGATGGGGTTAGCTTACCCTTTGCTGATCCTCAAGCGCGACCTTGTCGTGGAGGAAGGAGAAGGGCACGGGCGGCTTGTCGCCTTCCTGCACCTCCAGCTTCGAGTAGTCGATCGTCGTCCCCAGCAACCGCGGCGGCGTGCCCGTCTTCAGCCTGCGTCCACTCGTTCGCGCAAGAGAGTCGAGTGCGGTGATGAGCGCAACGATTCATCTCTCTGTGCGTACGTGCGTGCGGTGCGTGCGGTGTGTGCCGTGTGTGCGCGGCGATTGCGTGCCTGGCAACGGGGAAGCCGGCATCGCGGAGCGTCTTGGCGAGGCCCACCGACGCCGCGTCGCCGAACCGGCCCGCCGTGAACTGCTTCTGCCCTGTGTAGCCAGTTGAAGACGCCCGTCAGACGTCTATGGTCCGAGGCCGAGACTGGGTCGATGAGCGGGAAGTACCCAGGTGGATGAGGCCGCCCAGGAAGGTGCCGGTGGTGATGACGACCTTGGGCGCGCGCACCTGCTCGCCGGAGCCCAGGAGGACGCCCTCGACGGTGGCGCCGTCGGGCGAGAGGAGCAGGTCCTCCACGGAGGCCTCGGCGATCTCGAGGTTGGGCGTCGACTCGAGCGTGTGGCGCATGGCCTTGCGGTAGAGCTCGCGGTCGGCCTGGGCGCGCGGGCCGTGCACGGCAGGGCCGCGAGAACGATTGAGAATGCGGAACTGGATGCCGGCGACATCGATGGTCTTGCCCATCAGGCCGTCCAAGGCGTCGATCTCGCGGACCAACTGGCCCTTGCCGATGCCGCCTATCGACGGGTTGCACGACATGACGCCGATGCTGTCGATTTTGTGCGTGATGAGGAGCGTTCTGGCGCCCACCCTTGCCGAGGCGGCACAGGCCTCACAGCCCGCATGCCCACCACCGACTACGATGACATCGTACGCCGACGATCGGCCTGCCGCCGAGGACCAGCCTCGCCTCCAGCCCGGCACAGCGCGATGTGCAAGGAAAAAGGAAGAGGCTGCATGGCGAAGCGAAAGCGATGTGGTTGCATTCACATGAGAGCCATGTGCCGTGCGTCGGAGCAGCATCTCCTTCAATCGATTGGTGGAAATCGAGATTTGTTCCTCTACGCGGCCTGACGTCAGCACAGAAAAAAAGGATTTTTTATTATTTGTCCCTTTAAGGAGGCGGTGGGTACAACAAGGGAGTGCGTGGATCGCGCCCAGACTTTGTTGGCGTGGCCTTGGTCGATTTCTCAGATAGAACAAAAGGATTAGAGCGTAGAATATCATCATGTCGTACGATCGTGCCATCACCGTCTTCTCGCCCGATGGACACTTGTTCCAGGTCGAGTATGCTCTCGAGGCAGTCAGAAAGGGAACCACTGCTGTACGTCCACCCTATCGATGTCGATTCTGAGCGATTGTTGCTGCAGCGCATCTGAGTAGGCCTGCCTTGGTGGGGGGGGGGGCAATCAAAGCAGTGCACGATCTAATTCAAAGGCTGATTTTAATCATCGTCAGGTGGGCGTGAGGGGAAAGTCCATCCTCGTGCTGGGTGTGGAGAAGAAGTCTGTGCCCAAGCTGCAGGATCCCCGCACGGTGCGAAAGATCGTGCAGCTGGATGATCACATCTCGCTCGCCTTTGCCGGATTGACGGCCGATGCGCGCGTCCTCATCAACAAGGCACGACTCGAGTGCCAGAGCTACTCGCTCACCATCGAAGAGCCCGTGTCCGTCGAGTACGTCGCCAAGTACATCGCTGGCGTTCAGCAGGTACCTCCTGCCCCTCACTTGCGCTTCAATCGGAGGCTAATCCCTGTTCCCTCCACCATCGCCCTACAAATAGAAATACACACAAAGTGGTGGCGTGCGACCATTCGGTATCTCCACGCTCGTGATCGGTTTCGACGATGGCAAGCCACGCCTGTTCCAGACCGATCCCTCCGGCACTCACGCTGAGTGGAAGGTACACTCATGTCACACTCACTCACTCACTCATCATCATCATTGATGCTTATGCCATTGGCGCCTTTGTTTGTTTGTTTGTTCGCCTCGTGCAGGCCAACGCTACTGGCCGTAACTCCAAGACGGTGAGAGAGTTCTTGGAGAAGAACTACCAGGATGGCATGAGCGATGACGAGGCGATCAAGCTTGCCATCAAGGCTCTGCTTGAGGTGCGCCACCACACCACACCACACCACACACGCAACACACTTTCCAGTCTCTGTTCTGACCTGGCGTTGTGCGTCATATAGACTGTCGAGGGAACGAGCAAGAACTTGGACATTGCAGTGATGCGTTCCGATCAGAAGCTGACCTTCTTGCCCGACGAGGAGGTGGACAAGGTCGTGAAGGTCATCGAGGAAGAGAAGGAGGAGCAGAAGGCCAAGCCCAAGCAGCAGCAATGAGCAAGGCAGCCTGCCTTGTTCTCTCGAGTTAGCCGTCTCTCCTTCCGTCCTTTCTCCATAAGGCTGTATAAAGCACTTACTTCCTTTCTCTCACACGCACGCAGTCGCGCATCTATCGGTCCAGCCATCAACGTGGTTGGGTTGAGTGTCATCTTATTCCCAGGAAAGTTGAAGAGCTGAAGGTTGGAGGTTGTGGCCTGCTCGCTTTCTTTTTCCACGCCGCTCGCGGTGTGACAGCATTCCGCAGGCCTGGCTTGGGCTGTTTCAAATTTTTGTCAGCTTCCAATTGTGTGTGGGGGCGAGTTGCGGAATTTGAAGATGGAGCGCTACCTCCGAGATGTAGCGGGTGGCGCGCCTGGACCACCATTTGCTCACTGCCTCCTCGACAAGTGCACCACACGACTCGCCGTTCAACACTGTCTACCTACCAAGCTACGAACAACCACAAGCCGAACGGTACTCCATACAAAAGAAGTACGTCCACACCTTCCCACCGCGGTTTAGAGCAGATTTTGAGGATGATGCATCGAAGGAAAGAGGAGGGCGTGTAAGATTGCTGACCTACATCGTGTCGCCTGTAGTCTCTTCTATAGGTCGAAGACAGATGAAGAGATTTCTTTCCCCCGAGGTGCCGCTACTCGTGTTCTACTCTGGCCCGGTAGCCACGCAACGAGGCTGCGGATGCACCCCCCAACCCAGGGAAGAGGGAGAGTGTATGACTACATCGCAGGTCTGCGAATGCCCGACCGACGCTTGCTTCACTTGCGGACTTGACCAAGAGTACGCCAACGACGAGATAGAGATCGAGGAGAAGGGGCAGAACAACCAACCCACCTCCGCCCCCAAACGACGTCCGCTCCACCTCCTCATCACCGTCTGCATGCATGGCAACGAGAAGACAGGTTCATCCTCGCCCCATCTCTTCGTTCTTTGGCGTCGAGTTGCAGTTTGGGTCTCACACCCGTTCTCAGGCCTGGTGGCGATGAATGAGCTGATCAAGGAGGGCGCCATCCCCGCGCTCCTCAACCAGCGCGGCGTGGACACCAAGGTACTATGTGCTGGAACGCTCTCGCTGCATTGGTGCACACTCGCAAGAGAAGGGGTCGGCTGATCTGGAACTGTTCGCCAGTTGACCGTGATGGTAGGGAATCCACGCGCCGTGGCCGAGAACAAGCGCTTCATGGAGAAGAACCTTAACCGCATCATCCATCCCGTACACACCGACGTTTAGCTGTATTTACGCCTCTCTGATTGCTGACCTGTGGCGACTGCCTCAGACGTGGTTTGCGAAGGAGGAACAACTCTATGAGGCCCGCCGAGCGCGGCTGGTGGCACGCATGGGGCTCAGCAGCGACCAGTGGCTTGACGTGCACTCCACCTCCTCGCCCTGCACAGCCTACGCCCTACCCACCGGCAACCCGCAGAGCGAAGAGCTCGCCGAGAGGCTCGACATCGGTACTGATCGGCCGCTCTTCAACGGGTCACTCTTGCCTGTGCGACTGACATGAAGGCACTGTCAGGTCTAGTGATCAGCAAGCTGGCTCACCACACCGTTGAGGGCGGAACCTCTTGCGATTGGGCCTTGCAGCACAACAAGGTTCTTATCTCCTTCCTTGATTTCAGGTCTGGCTAGCAAGTGGGGCTCATTGGTGGTGTGTATCTGCAGGCGTGCGTGTGCGTCGAGTGCGGGCAGGAGGGTACGAGAGAGACCATCGAATCCGCCAAGCGGGTGATAATGAGCTTTATTGTGGGCCACCGCCTGTTTGGCGAGAAGCGGTACGCTCTCCCACCGCCAAGCACATCGAGCGCTACTCACCACACACGATGCGTGCTCGCGCAGGCGCTACGTGAGCACAAACCAAGTGCGAGTGCGGAAGGGCTTCAGATACGCCCGACGAGTGCAGGCCTTCGAGCACGTAGCCTACAACGAGGTATATTCATCCTCTCTATGCCACCCACAACCACAGGGACTGAGCCCCACCCTGGAACACAGTTGTTGGCGGTGGACGACGAAGTGGGCGAGATCAGGTGTCCGTTCGAAGAGGGTGCGGTGGTGATCATGCCCACCTCGGCGCCCATCGTCGGAGAGGAGGCGTGGTTCTGGGGCCGGCAAAACCTCGAGATCGCGAGCGTGTAAGCATTTCAACACCACCTCCTGTGGTCAAGTGATAAATAGATAAGTACTTCTTATGACCAGAAAGAGGTAATCACCGAAGGTGGATAACAAGGTCAACAAGCCACCCAAGCTCAGGATCCGCCACGTGAGCCAGAGATCTTATCTTGATGAAGGGCCAATAGGTGAAGCAATTGCTTGCCACGTCGCGTTCTTTCAGACGAAAATTCGCAAACTTGCAGACAGGATGCAGCCCAATCGTTGGCGCTGCGCCGACCACATAAGCCCAGAGTGCTGCGTTGGACTATCCTTACACCAAACCACCAGGATAACCCAACCTCACCACCCAACAACCCTTCTTGCTCAAGGTATATCACCTCTCCACTCATGGCAACTCCTCCGACAACAACAACAAGTCCGGGACCTGGACACGAAGAGCCAGTCTTGTCGCCTCCTCGAAACATATTCTTGACTCACTCCAACCAACCGCTGCCGCCGTCATCAGCAGAAGTTTCCACACAAGCGATGGACACCACCACACAGCCGGCCACCACCACAACGCCGCCCGTGGCCCAACCGGTCGAGGCTGCCCCGGCCCCAGAGACGCCGGGCCGCGAGGGGGTCTTCAAGCTGAGGGCCTCTGACTTCCAAAGCAACGAAGTGCCCCACTACTTCCYCACCGCCGGTATCTCCCCACCCACCAATCACAAACCATGATTTTATTGTGACGTTTCACTGTAATTTCTCAATGATGGTAACGCTCATCATCAGGTCGTAAGTGGCTGGTGTGTATCGACGGCTCGAGCGAGTCCAAGCTGGGCCTGTTCCACGCGCTCAACCTGATGAACATCAACGAGGACCGCCTCATCCTGGTCCACTCCGTCAAGAAATCGCGCTCGCTCGCCAGCCGCCTCTCGATCTGGCGCGGCTCGTCAACAGCCGAAACCCAGCCCCCGGCCGAGGCCGGTGGTGTGCCGTCCCCTGCGGGCGGGCTGCCCGAACCGGCGCCGGCACATGAGCCCGAGCCCGAACCTGACTCCGTTAAGCGGGGCAAGGGCTACCTGGCCCACGCCGGCAACCTGGTCAAGCAGTGGTCCGACGGGGTCAAGTGGACGTCGCGCTTCATCGAGGCCAAGGACCCCCGCGAGGCCATCTGTGACCTGGCCAACGAGGAGAAGGTACACCACCTCCTCCTTAATAGATGTTGAAAAAGATGAAAGATGAAGAATCAAGATGGAAGAGGAGGGCTGACGTGGGACCATGTTTCGGTTCCAGGTGGACTACATCGTGATGGGGAGCAGAGGCCAGAACCCTATCAGGAAGATGTTCATGGGCTCGGTCTCGTCCTACGTGTCCTCCCACGCGCCCTGCCCGGTGATCGTCATCCGCGAGACCGAGGAGCAGCGCCGCGAGAAGAGGGCAGGTGAGTACTGAACTCTCTAGCGCTCTCTCTCTCTCTCTCTCTCGCCCCTCGTCTCGGCCTGGCATCTCGTTCCTCTCTTCTCTTCTCTGTTCTCTTCTTCGGGAAAGAGTTGATGACGATGACGATGCTGACGATTGGGGCGGGCCGGCTGGCGATCGCGATGGTGCAGCTGAGCTGGAGGAGAAGAAGGTGCAGAAGAAGACGTCGGAGAAGACCGAAAAGAGGAAGAAGCTGCGCAAGAAGAAGAGGGACCAACGCAAGGCCGAGGGCCAGCTTCAAGCCCAGCAGCAACAGGCACAACAACAACCACAACCACAACAGCCACAGCTCCCTCCGCAGCAGCTGTACATGGAGCAGCAGCCGCAACAAATTCTACAGCAACCGCCGGTGATGCTGCAGCAACCGACGATGTCGATGGCGACCCAAGGGGAGGAGGTGAAGAGGTTCGAGGAGTTCCTTCCGCAGCCGCCCATCCCGCCGCCGGTCGACACGAGCCTGGGCACCCAGGGACCCATCGTGCCCGGCGAGACCAACATTCCCGTCATGGACAAGTGAACCTCCCCCTTTTTCTACCTCAACCCCTTCTCTCCACCCAATCATTGTACATAGTGCACATAACTCTGATAAAAACTAAAAGAAAATCGTTTTCATTGGTTTTCGTGACGGAGTTGAATGATAATTGTCGACGAGCGCATTCTCAACTTTCTGGCGCGGCACCACAAGGGCGGAGGGAGGGCGGAGGAGAAGGCTTCAAGTAGGGCGTGAGGTGGTAGTGAGGAGTAGACCGTACTCTTCAGGATCATATTCCATAGTATTGAGTCTATAGTCTTGTATCCCTTAAACAAGACGAGCCCACTGGGTATGGATGATGACGTCTGTCCCTTGCTCCTGAGCGCGAAGTGCTGCGTTGCGCACACAGTGCCTGCGTCTCCCCTCGGGGCGTCGCATGGCCTGGCGCAACGCGTTGATGACCGTTCCCTTACACCGTAATGCCAAGGGTTGGGTGTGGGATGGAGCGAGTGGATGTCCGACCTACCTTTCATTTTGCATCTTCTAGGTTGGTTCGCTGTTGCTGGCACGCTAGATCTTCAGCAGGATAAAAGTGTGAGAGATGGCGAAATGAATCTGTTCGATTCGTTTCATTCATTGCGTCAAAGGATTTCGTCGCTGGGTGGGCGAGCTGAGCTGGGAGGAGGACACACGAGCGAGGAGCTGCTTGACGTGATCCGTTGTGGGTCGGTAGATGCGCATCACCACCGGCTTCGGGTCCTGCAAGAACGGGTTACGAGCAACAATGACGATGACGATGACGATGACGATGAGCGTTTGCAAGCGTGGTGAACAAAATGAAGAAAGCAAAGCTTACCTCCAGCGTCAGGTCCATGAGGCCCTCCAGGTTGAACAACGCCACCTCGAGCTGTCGCATGCGCCGCTTGTTCTCGTTGATGCCCTCTGGGCCTCTCGTGAGGTTGGCTTTGAAGTCTGTACACGTTACCCCCATCATCTCGGCCACCACCTGACGGAGAGGTCTCCAGCCTGTCAGCAACACCCACACTCACACGAGTGTACAAGGTCCTGACAGCGCAGGTGGGGAAGAAAGGCTCGCGCACCTCGTCGGACATGAGGGCCTGCAGCGTGCCGCTGCCATCCTCCAGCTTGAGCTCCAGCGAATACTTGCCTGGAGTTGGTGTCAGCACGCGCCAATGATAAGCAGCGCGACACACACGACACTCATGGGTGGGTGCGTGGGGGGCAGTCATACCTGTCTTGTACTGGAAGGAGCCCTTGAGAAGTTCGATGGAGGCTGCTTTCAGCGTCACCTTGCGCCCGGTGGCCATGTCTTCCGGCCGAAGCTCGTCTATGTACACAAAGGGCTCGGGGCTCCTGGCGTCCACCGGTGGGTGCTCGTCGAACTCGGCCAGGTCACCCAGACTGAAGCCAAAGTCGTCGGGCACGTCCGCCAGGTAGTCGTCGGCTGGCCGGGCCTGGCCGGGCGCCTCCTTGACCTGTCGCGGGAGTGAAGAGCACAAAGAAATAAGCCACGTTCGTAGCGTCGCGTCTGCGAGAGAGAGCGGTACGGGTACTGGGATGGGCGACGGAAGCTCTTCGTCGAGGAGGGAGATGACGGCCTCGACGGCTGGCTCCTCCTTCACGATGGTCTTCTTCTTGAGGGCGAGCGAAAGATTCCCTCTCGGCTTGCTGCTGGTCCGTTCGCCCTCGGCACTCCCCGCGACCTCCTGCTTGACTCGCAGTAGAGGGGCGCCCGACGTCGGCTTGGTCTCCGCCTCCTGCGACGAGCGCCGGCTCATAGCCGTGAGACCATGCGACACGCATCATCAAACGAGGGGGAGTAGAGAGAGAGAGAAACAGGTACGTCGTCTTCGATGCTGTCGTTGGAATCGTTGATACCGGGCGGCGTGAGGGGCGATATCCGACTGGTGGCCGAAGAAGAGAGTGTTGTGGCCGAGGATCGCGACGATGACGATGACGCGGTAGTGGACGATCGCGAGAAGAAGGGTATTGAGACTACGGACGTGGAAGAGGATGATGACGTGGAAGATGTGGATGTGGAGGATTGCGTCGGGGCCGCTGATGCGGCAGATTGTCGGGCCGTGGGGACCAAGGAGGAAGCGAACGCACCAGCAAAGGTGGCTGTGGAGGAGGCGAGAGATGAAGAGGCTGAGGAAGAGGAAGAAGAAGATGTGGTGGATGAAGACGAGGATGATGATAATAAAGACGATGCCGAGTACGATGATCGTAGCTTCGGTGCCGCAGAGCTGTTGAGGCCGGCAGACGATGAAGTCGATGCCGCTGGTCGAGAGGCAGCAGTCTTGGTCGTATTGTCAGACGAATTGAAGGTGGATGTAGTGGCCGTGGTGCCGCCTTCATCGCCTTCCGTCCGTGGCCGCTTAGCGGCATTCGATCGCCAGTCGCCGTCCGACGCCTGTTGCTGGGCGCCCGTTGCGCTCACCGTTGGCGGCTCCTCGACTACCCCTTGCCTGGCGCCACACAAGCACCACGCACAGAGATGAGTCACGTGTAAGCTCGTCTTCGTCTTCTTCTACACGCACCCTCGCTTGCGCTTGTACTCGATGGTCTGGAGGTGGGCATCGACGAGGCTGGTCACGTGGCCGCCCAGAACCTGAACGTTCTGGGGGAGGAGCAGCAGCACGCCGCGCCGCACGAGCACGTCGCGCACGAGGATCTTGGTGCCCGGCGGCGTGCGCTCGAGATCGAGCACGGGCACGCGACGGTACTCGAGGGCGAACACTCGGCGCACGCCGTCGGTGAGACTCAGCTTGAACGTACGGTAGTTGGCGCTGGCGCCGGCGCCTTGGCCCTGGCGCTGGTTCTGCTGGGCGAAGCCGCCGCGGCCTCCTCGACCTCCCCTCCCGCCGCGAGCGCCGTCGGCTTCGTGTCTTTGCTTCTTCTCGAGCGCCTTCTCCTCATCTTCGTCCTGATCGGCAACGCGGCCCACATGCTCGATGGGCGCTTCGATGTTTACCATCTCATCGATCTGCAGGAGGTGGCTTCCCTACATGAGAGGAATGGGATGCTGATTACAACAAACCCCTGCGATGGCGTGTAGTGAATGGGAAAACCGTACGGAAATGAGGTCTTTGTGCATCTTTTCGACGTTCGGCAGAGTCCCTTGCGAGGCAACAGCGTTGAGATCCGCCATAAGGAAATGCTTGAACACAGCATCGGCGAGCTGTCGTGGATTGGCATCGTTTCCGATCCCCTCCTCCGTTCTAATGTGCTCCATGCACAGCTGCAACCAGTCATCCTTCACATTCACCTGGCGCGTTCGTAGCTCGGCCGCTATGCGCTGCAACATTGGCCACCACGACCGATTAATCAGCTTCCAGAATCGAATCAAATCGGTAATCACGCACTACGCAAGCGAATGCTTTCGCGCCAAACGTAATTTGAATTTTTCTTAGAACACAAATTGTTTATTTTTAAAAATGCGCAAAACTTTTGCGGCCCTCACGCACGCTGCCCCGTAGCGCTGCCGCCAAAAGAGATGTGGTACTCCCTGTGCGTGCCGTTCCTCTCAAAGGAGAGAAGGTGCTCGAACGAGATCGGGCGCATGTTGAACTTGGGCTGGAAGTGGATCGTCCCCTTCAGCTGAAACACGCCCCACCCAATCTGTGTTCACAGGAATCAGACGAAAATGATCAGACGACGAGAAGAAGAGCCAGTGCGTGCTGCATGCACGAGCAGGAGAGGAGGACATCGCGTACGCGAGCGAATTCGAACGGCTGCTCGGTGAGGACGAGGCGATTGGGGTTGAACGTGGGGTGCAGGAACACCTCCACCTTCTGAACTCGAGGCAAGATGCGGTGAAGGAGTGAGCGTACGCGTGATAAGAGAGAAAGAGACACTACACGACCAACGACACGACACGGGGGGGGGAACAAGAGACGGTGAAGTGACGCCGCACCTGGATGTAGTAGGACGTGGGCACGGAGGGCGGAGATGCGCCCAGCCTCTCGTCCATGTCCAACACTGTACAGAAGAACTTCCACTTGTGCCGATTCTGCGATGACGACTGCGTAGTAGAAGGGGGGAAGGACACGTGAGCGCAAACAAAAGCCTACAACCACACGCCCGACGCCACAGGGCACGTGGCTTCGTCACTGCAGCGTTGTTGGTTCGTACCGGCACAGTCTCGTGGGTGTTGCCGATGATGAGCTTCTTCTTGCCCTGTCGCACGACCTGAGCCTGCTTCTCCATCTCCTGCGCTCGCTTTTTGTACATATCACCGAAGCTTTGCTCGATGATGGCGGCCTGCACGACGGCGCGGGGTGAGAAAGAGAGGAGGCCAACAAACAACGCACGCGCGTCTCACACGCATGGCACGACACACGCGTTTGGGTGCTATCAAGGGCGAGGTAGCGTACCATGAGGACGTTGACTTTGAATTGTGCGTGGGAGAGGCCGCACGCCTCGCGGCACATGGGGCACTTGGCTTTGTAGGCCAGGGCCATCGCCAGGCACACCTCGCAGAACGTGTGTCCGCACCTGCACAACAGAAGTACAGAGGCGGCGAATCGGGTGAGATGGTTGATGCTACGCGGAAATCCTTCTGTTGGGGAGATTGTAAGGATGGGGCAGTGTACGGGGTGGTGACTGGCTTGTAGATGAGTTCTGTACAAACGGGGCAGGTGAAATCCACCCCCTCAAGCTTCACCATAGTAGAGTCGGCGCCTTCCAGGGCCATGGGGGTGGCGGACGAGGAAGATGACGAGGAAGATGAGGATGATGATGCCGTGGAAGAATCGCCCCTACAGTGCTTCTCAGCGAGTGCGATTAATTCATCGCGTTGGTCGACCGCTGTCGGGGGGATTGCCACGCCCTGGGCCTCAATCAATTGTTTGAGTTCCTCGTTGGTAAGGGCAAGTAGGGGTGATTCATCATCATTCATCATCTTCGTTCTTCCTGTGGTGGGACAGAAGGGTTTCGAGAAGCCAACTGCGGAGGTCTTTTGTTGGGCGAACTTTCTGTGTGGCAACAGAAATTTACAACTGCTCAGAGAAATTACCACAAAATGCAATTCTGCAGGGTCCCTTTCTTTTGCTGCTAGTTCGCAGTGGCATGTCCTTTGTTGCTGCATACTTCATTCTATGCTGTTAAATGTGATATTAAATGTGGTACCAATAAAGCAGTTGATGTGGTTTATGGTTTGCCTCATTGCAATAATTGTAGTTTGCTTGAATCTTATTTTTGGCTACATCATCTTCTACAAACTGCCAAGAGCAGGCATTGTGTGGTTGGACTCAGGGGATGCAACAGTTGGTCTATCCACATCCTCTATTTAGGGATGTATGCATGAGAAAGCAAAGCACACCAATTGCACAGCTGCTTTTTTCATCACAGAATGGTATGCAATGACATTGCTGTGCAATGTATGAGGATGAAGTATGTTCTTGGCAACAATGCCAATATTGTGTTCTTCATGCTTCCACATTCCCTGTGCCCTCTGTCAAACACTATCTTATTTTGTCTGGGAAAGGTACTTTCTGAGCTGTGTGTGCTTTGCACATCAAGATTGTCTCATTTTCACAACTTGGCCTCATGTTTTGTTGTCATGTCTCATCATTGCATCTTGTTGTCAAATTTCATTGTCATGTCTTGTAATTGCATCATGTTATTGCATCCTGTTGTTGTATCATAAACCTAGAATGACAAGTGGTCAGGAGATTCTTCAGCTTGTTCTGGGCCATCTCTGTGAAATGCTGAAACTGCTGTGAATTCTTATGGTGACCAGCTGGGACTGGAGCAGCTGGTTTGTAGCTTAGGCTGTGGTGGCCAGCACTTGTAATGATGGTTAAGGAGATGGTTAATGGGGCTGAGTGGTCAAGTAGAGCTCACACACCTGCTTGAGCTTTGGACTCAGCTGGTACTTATTGCTCAGGAAGAGGAGCACTGTGATGTTGTTGTCAGTGAGGTTGGACTTGGAGTGGGGGTAGAGGGAGGAGAGTGGCTGGCTAAAGGCATGAGCATGGTCAGGTTCTGCATAGCTGTTGACAGTGGATAAGTTTGGCTGTTGGTCAGCATTGTGGTTAACACTGGTAACAAGGCTTGGAGCACAATGAAGTTGTCACATGGCCTTTTGTGCTCCCCCCCCCCTGCCATTTAAATAGTGGGATGTGAGGGTTTGGTGGAGTGCTCATTTGCCTGTTTCCTTCATTACCTCTGTCTTGGTTTACCTTATGGTGGATTGGGTATTGGGAAGAGAGGTAAGAGGGATTAAGTGTTGTGCCAGTACTTGGGCATGCTCTATAGTGGCTTGGGTTGGGCATGGCACTGGATTAATCAAATGAGTTTGCTGACATTCCCCCCATGTGTTTCAATTGCATAGCCTGCATTCCACATGTGTTTGAAGTATGTAGTATTAATGGCATCTGTCTGGTTGTGGAAGAGGTGGGGTGTGATGTGATGAAGATGCAATGCAACACCCACACCTGGTTGATACCATGGTGCAATGCCCATGATGTGATGCAACACTCAACTGATGTCACAACACCCATGAATTCTCAACAATTCTCCCACTTCTTCCTCTCCATTGCAATCCACTATACCCCAATTATCAGCTCTTTGGTGACAACCTTTACACCAGAAGATGAATGGTAGCTCCAGCAATGCTTTATTACAACCTCACAACAGAGGCAAATCACATCAATAACTACTTGACAGATGAGAACCAAACAAAAAATGTGAGGATTACTGGATATACTTGGAGAGGAACTTCTTGTGGAAGTCGTTCCTGATGGTGTCGTTGATGAAACGCTTCTTCTTTTGCGGCTCATCCTTGGCCTGGTTCTTGAACACGACGTCCTCGTACCACCGCTTCTTCACGTTGAAGTCCCCCTCGCCCTTGGCGAGCAGCGGATTGCCGAACTTGACCTCTTCGTCCTTCCTCTCAGCCTCCATTCGCTCCCGCTCCTCCTCTTGCCTTCTCCGCTCTTCCTCCCGTTCCTTCTTGATCTTCTCCAACTCTCGCATGAGCTCGGCCGTGTCATCTTCCTCACTGTCATCGTCGGAATCGTCAGAATCGTCCTCGTCTTCAGACGAATCTGAGTCATCGGCGTCGATGTTCTTCTCCTCCTCTTCGTCTCCCCTCTTCCTCTTGTATTCTATCATCTGCGGTGGTCGCGGCACTGCCTCTTCCTCTTCATCTCGCGCTCGGCCCGCCCCTTTCGTTTCAAAATGCCGCCTCTCCCTCTCCTCCAGATCGGCCTTGAGGTCCTTAGCCCGCATGTCAGAGGGGGCGCTCTGGCCGGGTCGGCGCAGCTTCAATTCCTTGTGCCCTGGCTGGTCCTTGGCCGAGGTCTGAGCCGAGGGCGCAAAAAGGCGGTTGCCGCCCTGATGAGTGTTGCCCTTTGCAGGATTAAAGGTGGGTCGCGCAGCAGACGTCATCTTGGTTCTTCTCCCAGCGGCGATGTGATGATTGAGATTTTACTGTTGGGGGCGGAAGAAGAGGAGAAAAAAATTGGGGGTGCCCAGATAAATCTGGCGATGACCCCAAATCAAAGCTTCGTCCTCATTGGACAGGTGGAAAAAAGAGTGAAAAACCGCAAAAGCTCAAACAAAACAAATCGACGGCGATTGACAACAATGGAAGACCAGGGCGAAAGGGCTGGCGATCGCTCACCGACAGATGACGAGAGGGACTTCAGGCGATCTGCGCAGTACGCGGAGCCCGCGCCGCTTTCCAACTACTCGCCCAGAAGGTGCGCCTCATCGCGATGAAGCGGAGCAGCAAGCGGCCCTCGCCCGCCTCTACTCGGCCTCCTTTTATCATCATTTGACGTGCGTGGGCTGCTTGTAGAGAGACAAGCAGTGATTATGATCGAGATAGGGAGAGGAGTGGTGCAGATGAGGCGAGAGGAGGCGTAGAGTCGCCATCTTCTGGAGCAAGTAGGGAGAGAAGAGGAGGCAGCCGCGAGCGGGATCGGAGTCACTACTCTCCCGCTCGCGATCGCGATGATGATAGGGACAGGAAGAGAAAGTATCCGGATAGAGAGGAGGATCATCATAGGGACTACCATGATAGGGATGATGAAGCGAAGAGAAGGAAGAACTTGTGCTTCAAGTGTGGAGGTGAGATGTTCGCGATCTGACAGCTTTCCCTGTAGATGGAGCACTCATCTTTCTCTCTCTCTCTACATAGGCTACGGTCACATCGCGGTCATGTGTCCCTCCAGGCAGGGCGCCGTCAACAGCGATGAGCCGCCGTGCTACAAGTGCAGCGGCAAGGGCCACCGTGCTTCCATGTGCCCCAACCTCTACCTCAGCCGCGACATCTGCTATCGCTGCGGCATGCCAGGCCACATTGCCAGGTGCCTACACGCTCTAGCCTCACAGCACTTATCCGATAACTGCCGTCAGGTGCTCGGCGCGTCAACTAAGCGGTGACGGATGTTCTACTACTTCTTTTTCTATCAGGAACTGCGGCGGCGGCTACGGCGGCGGTGGATATGGAGGAGGTGGCTATGACAGGGATGGCTATGGCATGGGAGGTACGAGTCGCACGCTCTCAACGTTGGTCTGCGATACCACGCGCTTCGCTTCTTCGTGTACGTGCGCTTGTGTCTGATACTAAGACGTGGTGGGGCGCAGGCTACGGCGGCCCGATGGGTTATCCGCCCCACGACATGATGCACGGCGGTGGCTACCACGGCATGAGGGAGAGCGACATGCATAGAATGATGGACATGGGCCGCCACGGTGGACCTCCCGGCGGCATGGGCGGCTACGATCCCTACTCGCCCGGCTTCGGTGGTGGCAGGCCTGCGGGTTGCTACAAGTGCGTCACGCCCTTCTTCTTCTCTTCCTGAAGCTTGGCTTGCTTGTTCGAACTGCGCATTTGACCCCCCTCTCCCTTCTCCAGGTGCGGCGTATCTGGTCACTTCGCACGGGAATGCCCCAAGGGCGACGTGAAGACGTGCTACAAGTGTGGGCTCGACGTACGCCTTGGCTCGCCGGTCTTGCTTCTATTCGTTGCGCGCTCACCCTCGCTCTTTTGTCCCACAGGGCCACATCGCCAAGGACTGTGACACTTGCTACGCGTGCAAAAAGTCTGGCCATCAGGCAAGGGACTGCACCGAGCGTCCTCCTCCGAGGCCGTACTAAGCAACGTTGTACATCCTCTCAACAGAGGCAAAATAAACCCAATCATCATCCATCTTTGTGGCACAAGTGAGGCGTGGAGATGAAATTGATTGTAGATTGTAGATTTTTTTTAATTTTAAGTTATTATTTTATCGCTTCTTCATCTTCCCAAGCGCGATGAACATGATGAGGAGGAACGAGAGACCCGTGCGTAGGCGAAAGGACATATTTCAAATAGTCATGCACAGGCACACCACTTAGGCGACGAGGGCCGAGGCCGTGGAAGACTCGTACTTCCAGTTGGGGGGCAGCTGCTTCGTGCGGCGGTAGTAGCGGGAGAGACGGTGGATACGCGACTCGATGAGAATGAGCCTGAACTTGGCATCCTTGTCCTTCCTGAACTTCTCGAGGTGCTTCCTCACGGCCACGGCCTTCTTGACCAGGTGGTAAAGATCCTCGGGGAGCTCGGGGGCAAGACCTAATGAACAAAGGATGAAGAGATCGGTTAGTCGTACACTCGCGCAGTTCAATGCAAGGTTCAACTTTGAAAGGAAATGAATGGAAGCGGACGAAATGGGAGATGGATGTGTACCGTTGGCCTTCAGGATGCGGAGCACCTTGCTGCCGGTGACGAACTTGACCTTACCGATACCGTGCGAGTCACGGAGGATGACGCCGATCTGCGAGGGGGTGAGACCCTTCTTGGCGAGCTTGCAGATCAGATCGGTCACCTCGGGGGTGGTGGTCTTCAGCCACGAGGGGGCAGTGCGCTTGAAGGGCTGGGCGGAGCCCGAGATACCCTTACCAGGTCCATGCATACGACCCATGTTCGATGATGTGTTGTGAACGGACGAAGGGGAAGAGGGAGATCAAGAAGGCCACCGAGGGACGGCTTCGCGATGCAGGGGAAGGAGAAAGAAAGAAAGGACCAAAATATTGCAGACACCCTCATAAAAGAAAAACCCATTCCTCCCCGGCTTTTTCCCGGTTTACAAGCACCAAAAAAAAAAAAGAGAGAGCAAAATTGGCCTTCGTTGGCTCTCTGCGACGAGCGGAAGAATTTGGGAGGGGTTGGTTGAGGTGAAGAAAGAACAAAGTGGTTTATAAATGCGATCGATTGGTTACACGTTGGTTCATGCACTCTTGTTCTTTCGGTTCTTTGGTACAATCATTGACACCTGGTTTCTGTGCTCGATCTGGATCAGCGCCGGACCCTGTGTGCACCCGAGCAAACGAGAGCGTGAGTCACACGCGACCCCAATACACCACGACACGCACACAAGGCACACGACACAACACGGCGCACACGATGCGACAAACGACTCGCACACGCACCTGGAGCCAGGGCTCGCCGTCGAGCTGCATGGGGAGGACGTCGCGCGTCTGCATCTTGATGCGGCGACCCTGTCCCAACTGGAACGCCTTCGACACGCCGGCCTTGATCTGCACCAGGTGGATGGAGCCCTTGTGCGCGATCACCTCGACCACCTTGTCGTCCACCCGCTGCGGCTTGTAGTCGCCGGTGGGCTTGGCCCACAGATCCGTACCGTCCGCGTAGGCCGGAATATTGCCGAATATGAGCGATTCGATTGCCTGCCCACGCGCGCGTGTGCGGCAAAGTCAGCACCACGCGGCGTGTGTCGTGTGCGTGTCGGTGTGTGGCCTGTTTGCGTACCTGAGGGAGATCGTCGCCCCAGATGAGGCGTCCGTCGATTTCAATGAACTCAATGGCCTGGGCGAGGCCCTTGCAGCCGCCGTCGATGATGGACGAGACGCCCTGGGTGAAGTACTTGAACTTGTTCATGCCCCGCGAGGTGAAGTTCTCCGGGTTGGCCTCGCGCGCGCAGTGGAAGTTCCACGTGATCTTGGCGTCGACGCCGATCGAGAAGGAGTGGTGGAAGCTCTTGACCTCCGCCCCGCTCACCATCTCCTCCTCCTCCTCCAGCTCAAAGTCGTCGTCATCGTAGTGCACCTCCTTCGACGACAGCACGCCCTCGTCTTCATCCACATCCTGGTTCTGCTGCAGCTCTGCATTACGTAGAAAAGAGAAAGAGAAAATATACCATATAGTCAATATAAACACGAAATAGTAACAAACTACATCTTACATGCTGTAGAGAATCGATATGTAGGCATGTAAAAGAGTACATACATATCCATATATATATATAGCTATGGATATATAGATATGAAAAGTTTGGTGGGCCGACCTTCGTATGCGAGAATGCTGGGAGCGAGACGCGTACCTTCGTCGCCGTGGTGGCTGTCGCTGTCGTCCTGGACCAGCGTGCGTCGCTTGTCGCCGGTGGCGTCGAGCGAGTCGGACGAGGGCCACAGGGAGGACATGATGTTGGAGATGGTCGCCACGGGCGTGGGGCACTCGACGAGCGATGCGGCCGAGGGCTGCGAGGTGAGCTTCTTCACATTCTTGGGCGCGGGCGCGTCGATGGGCCTCAGCCCCGCGCCCGAGTCCTCGCGCCCGTCCGGCTGCGCAAAGTTGGCGATCGTCGACTTCCATCGGTCCAGCTTCACGATCTGGCCAATTTAGGTCACCACATCGCGAAATTTAGTGTGTGCGTGTGCAGCGTGTGTGTGTGGTGTGAGGTGTGTGCGCGGCGGCGAACCTCGGTATTGTGGAGCTGGAAGAGGTAGTCGTTGAGATCGCCGCCGGTGTAGCCGACGCCCCATCCCAGATATCCGCTCAAGTCGTTGCCCGTGCCCAGCGGAAGCAGCGCAATCTGGACCACCACAGCAAAGACCGCGGTAAGGACTCGTGTGCGGTGGTGTGCGGTGGTGCGTGAACACGGGAGAGAGATCGTACGGGTGGAGCGAATTCCGGTCGCGGGAACTTGACACGAGCGAGGGTCTGGCAGACCCAGTTGACGGTGCCGTCGCCGCCGCAGACCATGATGCGGAAACCGGGTCCGCGCCGCGCCAGCGGGAAGAACATGCGCAGGCCCGGCATTGGTCCGCCCTGGCTCAGGTCAAACACCTGCACCCAACCAAATAAATATAGAAAAATAGAAAAAAGTTAAAAAAACAAGTAATAATAAATAAATAGATAGACAACGCAAAAATGGGGGCAGTGTGCCTGGTGAGGGTTGAAGAGGGAGAGCATGCTCTTCAAGACGAGCTTGCCCTGCTGGCCGCCGGCCTTCTTGTTGACGAAGACGAGGTAGGGCACGCAGCCCTCGGGCAGCAGGGAGGGCTCGATCTGCCACTTCTCCTCGCCGTTGGGCAGCCGGTGCTTGAACAGCGCGTAGGGCGGCAGCTTGAAGTCCCTGTGCGGGCCCATGTCGCACTGCACACCAAATATATTTTTATTAAAAAATATAAAAAACAATAATAAAGTATAAATAAAAAAAAGAGAAAAAAAAGTGAAAAAAAACATTCGCTGGCGGGAAGAAAGGTGAACCTTGAGTGTGTTTTCCTTGCACCCGTTGTGGGCGGCACCGCCGCACCAGAAGCAGCGGGAGGCGGCCATGGGGTCGAGCGCGAGGATTTCCTTCTTGCACGCCCGGCACTCTGTCCCGGCCTCCACGTTGCCCTCGATCCACGCGTGTGCCATTTGCTTCATTTTCTACGCACATGACGCACACGCACACACGACACGCACACGACGCATGAGCGCCCACGGTGCGAAGAGTTGAACGCGCGAGAAAGCGGCGGTGATCGTACCTCGAGGGAGGAGGGCCGGGAGTAGGTGATGGGGCAGCAGTGCTCGGACTTCTCCTCGCAGCTGTAGTGGACGGCATACTGGCAGATGCTGCAGGCGAGGCCCTGCTTGGCGAGGCCGCGCAGGGGCTTGTGGCACACGTTGCAGGCCGTCGTCCGCGCGAAGCTCGTCGGGTAGAAGTAGTGCGCTCCGTCCTCCTTCTTGTGCTGCACCCACATCGGAGACGAGAAGTGACGGTGAGCTTCTATAATTGTTTTTTTTAAAAGCAAAAATAATAATGCCAAGTAATTCCGCGACCGCAAATATTTCTATAAATATTATTAATTACCTTTTTCCGGTTTAGATTATCAATCCTCTCCCAGAGGTCGCAGAACTCCTCCTCGGTGCACAGTGCATTCATGGTGCAGAGGATGAATAAATAAATGAAATAAATAATTATGCGGTGTCGTGTAGAGTCCAGCTTGAGGCTGTTTTTGGATAAAATAGCGGTCGTCGCTGGCTTGATGGTATTCATGAAATAATAAGTCGTGTAAAGGCGTTGTAGAACGATAGATGTAAAATATTTAAATCTATCTTTCTATCTCTCTCCGCCTCTTTCACTCTCTTGCCACCTCCTCTATTCCTCTTTCTCCGTGTGCGGTGTGTGGTCCTCCTCGCGCAGTGTTAATTTGTGTCTAATGACTTTAGGCGAAGTCGCCGTTACGCGGTTTGTGGGCGCGGCTGCCGGCACGCGTGCGATCGGTTCCCGCGGAGGTTCCACCGGGGTTTCCGCCAAAGAGAAAGGAGATTGCTAGAATTCTACGGAATTTGAGACAGGAGATTACTGCGGCCCAATCGTGGGGCACGCGGGGTGATCATCATCGCTGGCCCGCAACTTTTGGYGCCAAACACGCGATCACTCTCAGCGGAGGTTGTATCAGGCGATCCCTCAACGACCAACTCCTCAAAAACGAGGATTGCGCGCGGTTGTGTGTGCGTGTGCGCACGTACCGGGTCGGAGAGCGAGTAGGACCTCTGTCGCTGGGTTTCGTGAGTGGTACCGTCGGCGTGAGCGTCGCCGGCGTGTTCCTCGGACTCGGCGACACCGCGCCTGCCCGCGTGGTGGCCTGCAGAAGAGAGTAAATATTAGCCCCGGTGAGCCTCGAGGGTGAGCACGCGAGAGCGCAGCATTGCAGCGTGGACGCCCCGCAACAAGATGAGAGAACCCAGGAGATACCCTGATGCCCCTGAGTTTTCGCTACTCGCTCGGGTAAAAAAAGATAAATAATAATAATAAAAAGAAAACAAAAGAACAATAAATAAATAAATTTGCTGTTAAAATAGAAAAGAAAAAAGGAAAGGGGCTGAGATGATCTGAGATGATGATGGGGCACCTTGTAGGGGCAAATGCGTTACGGTGTGGCGCTGCTTCCTCTTCTCCTCGAGCAGGGCCAGAGAGGAGAGGGTCGAGGGCGACGACGTCTCCTCCACGACGATGTCGCTCGACGCCAGCTCGCGGCTGTCCAATCGCACGCGGTAGGCGGGTGCCACCACGTCGAGTGGCGGCGACGCAGGACGGGGCGATGCCACCAGCACTTCACCACCGTGTCCATCCATCTGATGTTCCTTCTCTTTGCCCTTGTTGTGGGGGCGTACGTCCACGGGGTGTGTAGACGTAGAGGCGAGCAAGGGTGCTGATTCTCCCGTCGTCAGCAGATCCCAATCCACCTCTACCAAAGGAGCAGGGGCTGTGGATGCGGAAGGCGAATCAGCAGGATGAGTCGTCTTCTCGGCGTGATGGTGATGCTCGTCCAGATCTTGATCGATCAGATCCTCCGCCACCCCCTCGCTAATTTGATCAGTCTCTTCCTTCTCCTCGCTCAATCGATCCTCACCAGTCGTGCCTTCTTCGCGATCAATTTGAATCAAATTGCTACCGTTTGATTTATCCTGGTCTGTGCCTGGCGACGAAGGTGCCAGCAGCGCGGTGGTCGCAGGGTCAGAAGAGGAAGAAGGTTCCATGCCGGCCAGTCAATCAGATGACACCTTGTGGACCTGGCTGCAGATGCGCTACGTTACTGGCACGAACTCCTCAGCCCGCTTCTTGTTGGCCGCAAACCCCTATTCATAGTTCGAAATTCTCATCTGCCCTGCTCAAGCAAACAGCCCCGGCCGTGGAATTCGAAGAGTTTTTGCTCAAGTCCGGGCGGAAAATCGGAAAGTGGGCTGGATTTAGCGTTGGCTTGTTCTGGCACCCATTTTGAGTGTTCATGGTACATTTGCGCCCTGGATGGCCCCCTGGTGTTTCACAACCAGGTCTTGGTTGCCATGAAAGGTCTTAGCGCGAATTCTCCTCCACCACTTCGTCCCGTGGTAACGGTTACATCGTTCAAATTTTTCAGGGCGTGTCGTTTGGGTGCTCATCGAAACTTGGAGCAAAACCCACCTTCGCCAATTTTCTAGTTTGGCGCGGTGGGCTGGTCGCTATCTTCCCTGGCCACCAGTCTATCGAGGACCACCATCGCTCATTTCTTCACGCACACGAGCACTCGAACCTGTCACAACATGAGGACTGCCACTACACTGACAACTGCGTCCTGGGCCGGCCGGCAGCCCACCGCGCTTCTGATGGGCCACCACGCCCTCGGGCGCTCAAGCTGCGGACCGAGCACCGCCGCACTCGTGTTCCCCTCTGCCCACAACTCCTCGCACCAGGTCTCACCCCCTCTACATTTCCTACTTTCTCCATGCCGCTACACGCTCTCTACACCGGTGTTTATCTGTTTGTTCGCAGCGACTGACGGGTTGGTGTACTGGGTCGTGTCCAGAAACGGCACACCTCCATCCACCGCGTGCGCCACGGCGAGCAGCTGTCCTTCGCCCTCGTCACCCCCAAGAGGCACTCATCTTTAATTTTCCATTTCATTTCATTTTTTTTTTAAAAAAAACTCTTGCGCGGTGTGTCGTTGATCGTGTGTGTCGTATTGTGTCGTGTGTGTGCAGTCTGGCCAAGAGCTTGACGGGCGGGATCATCGCTCGGCTGCTGGCCACGCCCGAGCTGCAGTTCGTGGGCGCGCGCATGCTGCGTCCCTCCTCCCAGCTCACCGACGAGTTCTTCCTCGAGATGCAACGAGCCGCCCACGAAGACGGCGTACGCCTCACCATCACCATCACCATCACCGCCATCTTCATCAATAGCACCTCCCTTCTCGTGTCGCGGCCATCTCACACTTCTCGCGGGTGTGGTGGTGGTGTGGCGTGGCGCCAGGTGATCGATCCCTACGAGGAAACTTTTCTCAAGGCCTACCCCACGATCTTTGGCCAAGAGGTACGACCATACAGGCGCGTGTTGTGTGTCGCAGGTCGTGCGTGCGGTGGTGCGTGTGCGGTGTGTGTGGGCGGGCGGCACGTGTGGAACGCTGTCTGGCCTCATATAAATGCGTGGTGGTCCGTGCGCGTGCGATGGGGCAGGAGCTGAAGGAGAGCGGGGTGGCCAACCACACGATGCTGCTCCTCTTTGCCGGCAGCGCCCAGACCCGCCAGGTCCTCTCCGACGTCGTGGGCGCCAACGTGCCCGACCCCAACGACTTTGGTACCACTCTTCGTCTTCGCTTTCGTTCCATCCCCCCCGGGAGCCCACGCTTTACACTTGCGGGCCAGGCAAGACCATCCGGGGCACCTACGGCGACTACTTCAAGGACCGGACGGGCAAGGTCACCCTCTTCCAGCCGGCCGTCGTACGTCGCCTTCAGAGAGACCAGAAAAACTTTAAGAGGGCTGGCTGACTAGACATGGGTGGGTGGGTGGCAGGTGGTGCCACCGAGCGATGAGTCGAACCGGCGGTGCCTGGAGTTGCTGGCCAAGTACCTGGACTCGGACCACGCCCTCCGCGCCATCAACGCCGAGGAGAGGAACCAGCCCCGTACTTTGCTCCCCCTCACCACCAGACAACCCGCACCACAATCGCACGATCGCACACTCACCGCTACACATGGCCGCGCCAGTCGGATGGGCCAAGCAGACGGGCCTGGTGATGATCAAGCCCGACAACCTGGAGCGGCCCTCGTCTCTGCCCGGTACCGCAGCACCGCCACCCCGCGCGCCTCGCCCGCCCACTCCCCGCGAATATATATATATAGAGAGAGAGAGCCTCACCGTTGTCGGCTCCGCCACACAGGACACATCATCGACCTGTTCGGCACCACCGGCCTGCAACTCATCGGCGCGCGCGTCTTCTGCATGAGGTACCCGTGCAGTGCGTGCGGTGCGTGCGGTGTGTGCGGTGGATGACGCGGTGGGTGGGCAGCGTGCGGAGGGGAATGGAGTTCTACGGGTTCCTAGAGAACGTGTTCGTGAAGAAGCTCAAGCCCAACCTGGAGGAGACCATGAAGCAGCGGCTGGCGTCGGCGTTCGAGTACGAGGTGACGGACCAGGACTACGCCAAGATGGCCGACGTCGTCATCAACCGACACGCACGCTGCGAGGTCGCCAAGATCATCCACTACATGACCGGTGCGGAGCACTCGCGTCACCGCACACGCACACGGCACCGCCGCACACGCCGAGTGTGACTGACGCGGGGCGGGGGCGGGCAGGAGTGCACCCGGACGACGCCAAGACGGATGAGCTGTGGCGCAAGCCCGGCCCGGCCAAGTGCTTCGCTCTCCTCTACCGCGGCGACAACGCCATCGAGATCATCCGCTCCAAGCTGGGCGTCACCGGTACGCCGCTTTTCCTCCGCTCGGCGCGTGTCGTGGTGTGTGTCGTGTGTGCTTTTGGGGCGTGTGTGTCATGTGGGGCGTGTCATGCGTTCTGACCGGCGGGTGGTGGTGGGTGGGGCAGACCCGAAGAAGGCGCGAGCGGGCACGATCCGCAGCGACTACGGGCACGACCTCATGCGGAACGGGGCGCACGCGTCGGACAGCCCCGAGGGTGCGCTGCGGGAGCGCCGGATCGTGGGCCTCATGGGCGACGAGCCCTCCGAGGAGAAGGCCGTCATCCTCGAGTGGCTCCAGGCCTCGTCGGCTCCGCTTTCCCGCCAGTGAGCACACAGCCCTGAGCAGCTGAGAACATCAAAAAAGAGAGCCGACATAGCTATGTACTGTTGTATTGATGACCTCAACATGTGATTTAGGCCAATGAAGTGTAGCGGCAACAAGAGAGTGTATTTACACGAGAATAGAAGAGAGTGGTGCACTAGATACATTT